>PVJS01028964.1:0-25131 GCA_004027185.1 Glis glis
GTAGAACGCGTACACACACACCCTCAAAAAACAACAGCCGGGCTGGTGGTGCACGCTTGTAATCCCAGTACTTGGGAGGCTGAGACCAGAGGATCCAAGTTCAAGGCCAGCCTCAGCTACTTAGTGAGGCCGTCTGCAACTTAGTGAGACCCTGTTTCAAAATAAAGAATAAAAAATAGGGTTGGGGGTGTAGCTCGGAGGTAGAATGCCCCTGGTTTCAATCCCCAGCACCGCAAAAAAAAAAAAAAAAACCCAAACCCCCAGAAACAACGACAAAAAACCCAAACCCAAACCAAAAATGAACAAAAACTCTAATAAACAAAAACCCAAAAAACTCTGTGTAGCTCCTCTATTCCAAAGCATACAACAAACCTTTCTCTAGCAAGCATTTAAAATTGAATTAAAATGAGACTGTACCGCTTTTGCAAGCTTCACCCCGTGCTCGTACGTAAGGGGCTTCTCCTTCATGTATAGCAGGCGGGCCAAGGTTTTGGGGTCATCGCGGAGATCAATCTGGCAAGACACATGCGAGGAACATGCTTAGTTTTTTCAGGGCCTGACAGACATTTTAAACTCTTACATCAGGGAGTATTTTTTTTTCTCCTGAACATCTCTCTGAAGTTGCTGAATTTTCTTTAGGAGAGCATGCATACTTGCTCATGTTACGTCTAACAGAGTAAAGTGATTTCTTTGTACATAGATGCGCCACGATGTCCTCTTGCTTTCCCTCTCAAAGAAGCTGCTCTGTGGGCGGACGACTCACTCCATCGATTCTCCTGCTGCATCGTGGTTTTGAATTTTTTTATTTATTTCTAGATTTCACTGGTAGGGCATACAATGAAAACAGACACTCTTATTATCTTCCAGTGATGAGTTATTTGATTCCAAATTATAGTACTCATTATTTAATGGCTTATTTTCTGATGCTGGATACATCTTTTTTTTTTTTTTGCTTTTCCAAACCAGATATTCACCATCAAAAGGATGAAGATCTGCTATGTCTGAGACTATTCTAACAAATGAACTGCACGCTTTGGAAGGCAAGTCCTGAGGAGAAGTTTCCAAAGGGTTTACTTAATGAATATGCATTCATCTTTTGAAAGGCAGAACTGTTTTGAAGGCAGCACATATTAGGCTTGAAGCCTTAATTAAGTATTTTGGTTGCTTTACATTTGCCCTGCGCATGTGAATCGGAATGTGAGCACACAGGGCTTGCATCTTAATAAAAAACCAATATATTCCAACATGTCACATAGATGAGTGTAATGCTCAGCTGGGGTATTTTTTTTTTTTGGTATTTTTGGTCTTACTGATTCAACTTAAATGCCTGCCTCTCTGTTATAAAATGTGCTCGAATCACACTAAGGTGTTTGAATGTCTCATCATGTGTTTTGGCAGCAGAGATCCAGGCTCCATCAGTATGGACAAGCATTATCATCTGGAATTTAAGGCAAAAGACTTCCTTTAAACAAGTAAGTGATCATCTTTCAGAGCAGAGGCACTGACTGCTCCGATCTGTGGGCATACAAATCCTCAACTTGTCTCTAAGTGAACACACACTGTATCTGTCCATCTCTTCTTTAGGCAATATTTTTCTTTCCCTTATGGTTTAAAAAAATTTTTTTTGGTCAGTCAGACTGTAAAAACAAGAAACAGAAAAAAGCAGCATATGAAACATAACTACAAAACCCTCCAGTGTTACTGCATTCCTGTCTTTAGAATAGTAATTTGGATTTTTAAAAAAGCAAAGAAGGAAATCCACTTAAAACTACAAAAAGTTGGGACAATCCTTAATCCATTTATGCAACTGTCTGACTATTGGAAAGGCAAACTCTGGAACTTTATTAGCTTTCAAAACACTTTAAAGGTCTTTATAATCCAGGTTGGTTTATCTTGCCTGTGTGTTTTAACTTCTTTTCCAAGATCTAAAAGACCAAAAGGATTAAAGAAATAGAGAACAGTGACTTTCTTTTCTGGGAGTGTTATTAAGGAGTTCTGTCATAATATGCCCATTCTGATTGCTAGCATTATTTTGATGCACACACCTATTTTGTGATTTTTAAAGTAACTGTGGATTTTAGCTCTAGAAATATTAGATAATATGTGCAATCAGCACCTCGATTTCATCACTCTGATTCAGGGCTAGAGAAGAGTGTCTACTAAAAATTACTTTGTGATAAAAAATAAGATTAATTTTTAAAGGCCCCGTACAAACATCCTGATTCATAGTAAATAGTTCTATTATCCTTTCAACTATGGGACAAAGAATCATGCAAACCTTAAGGACTTCTATTCATAGGAGTGAGATGTCTGAGACACTCTTCCATAAAGTCTGGCAGAATATAATGCTCCTGATGTACCTAAAGGGTCTTTTCTTTTTTTTGCAGCCCACCCCACTCTACCATCACCCGCATTTTCACCTGGGTCCCAATGAGGACATAAGGCACATGAGGCATGCAGTCCTTCAGCTCTGGCACCCATTCCTCCTGGACATTGTGGTAAGAGGCAGGATTCACGACAGAGAAGCAGATCAGAAACACATCAGTGTTGGGGTAGGAGAGCGGCCTCAGCTGGTTGTAGTCCTCCTGTAGGAAGAACAGATAAGAATTTGTGCAGCCTGTGTAAGGTGTTCCCATGTAGCCCCCGGGGTGTGGTCCAGGTAAGATTCCACTACAGCCCACAGCAGTCTGGTTCCTTCCCCTCCTGGGAATCTGGCTTCTAGAAACAAAGGAGCCATTAGGCAGGAGAACACCTTTTTTTTGGGGGGGGTGCTGGGGATTGAATCCAGGGATGTTTTACCTCTGAGCTACACCTCCAGCCCTTTTATTTTTTATTTTGAAACAGGGTCTCGCTAGGTTGCTGAGAGTTTTGCTACATTACTGAGGCTGTCCTCGAACCTCCAATCCTCCTGTCTCAGCCTCCCAAGTACTGGGATTACAGGCATGTGCCACCACACCTGGCAGGAGAACACCTTCTTGTTGTAGATAGAGATTACCTACTGCTTCCATTTAAGATGAACTTAAAAAATATTTTAACACCATTATTTAGATAAGATTTATATACAATAAGGTTCACCCACTATATTTCACTTTTTAAATATATATGTTTAAGATATACAACATGCAAGGTGTGGTGGCCCATGCCTGTAATCCCAGTACTTGGGAGGCTGAGACAGGAGGATTGCAGGTTCCAGGCCAGCCTCAGCAACTTAGATTTTCAGCAACTTAGTGAGACTGTTTCAAAACAAAAAATTAAAAAGGGCTGGGGGTGTAGCTCAGAGATAGAATGCCCCTCGGTTCAATAACACACACACACACACACACACACACACACACACACACACACGGAAATATACATGATGTTTCGTTATACATATACATTCTACATTCATGTAGTTATGTTTTTTAAATGGTGACAGCACCTGAAATCTACTTTCTCAGCAAATTTTCAGTATACTATATAGCTATTACTAACTGTAGTCTTCATGCCGTGCATAGTAGTTCTCTAAACTTATTCATCCTATATAACCGTAACTTGTACCTTTGGCCAGCATCTCCCCATTTCTGGCCTCTCCTTTCCCTGATAATGACCATTCTCTGCTTCTGTGTATTCAAAAGTTCACCCATTTATAATCCAAGAGGGATTATTGCAATTCTCCTGTTACATTGGAATTGTGTTCTTTGGAACATGGATTTAAATTAGTAGGTCATTGGCCAAGACAAAGAAATCCTCTCCTTACACAATTAAAAAATGTTTCCAAATTTAATTTAGAATAAGCTAATTAAAATATAAAACAAAGAGTCATTGATAAATTAGACACCACAGTTTTGAAGAAATATGTTGGTTAAGGATTTAGAGCTAAGAATTTGGGATTTATTTCTAAGTGTGCCTAAATAGCACAGTGTGGCCAAATAAATAAAATGCCAGATTATGTTCCAAGGACTTTTCAGATCAGAATATGTTTTGGGTGAAGAGTTCCTGGTTCCATATTCATGTATCTGTTGTTTTAGTGGGAGATGATAAATATCTAATATTATCCTTCTGAACACTTATTTACATATAATATGTACATTTAGCTTAAACATAATTTGATTATAAACTTAATATGATATATATATATATATATATATATATATATATATATATTTATGGTACTGGTGATTGAACCCAGGGAGTGTTCTACCTCTGAGCTATACCCCCGCCCTATTTTATTATTTAATTTTGAAACAGGATCTCACTAAGTTGTTGCATGCATCATCACATCTGGCTTGTCGTAGGTATATTTTACTTTTTCCTGACTCTAATAATGCCTTTATAAACAGGAGTGCTCCCATACATGTGACTGGGAGGGCTACTCAAAGGACCCAGAACACAGGGCTCAGTATGCATGGCCCTACTGCTACTACTATTAAGACTTAAGCAAAGGTTTTAGGTACTTAAGCAAAATGCAATACAAGATGGCAAGAAAAATAAAATCCAAAAATCCAAACAAACAAACAAACAAACAAACAAACACCCTGTTATTGTGGCTTCTTTACCACATTTCTATTAAAGCAAATAATTGGGAGTTGGGTGCACTGCTGAATAAACATTGGTCATCATGGGAAATTGGGCCAGATCTACTGGTTGCCTCTCAGCTGATTTGTGCCCATGTCTGTGTGTGTGTTGCATGTGGGGTTAGGGGAGCAGCACTACCCTCTCCTCTTTATACAACTGTCCCTAGCACCAAACTTTCTGTCCCATAGTCTCCCTTCCTCTCTTTTCTCTCTGGAGTATTCCCTCAGAGAGTAGCAAGCTAAGAAATCTTCCGAGGCTATACTCTACAACTGTGCACGGCACTACCCACCCTCTGGATAGTAACCAGTGGATCCGGGACCAAGTTAATTTTTTTTTCTCATTCTCTACCTGCACTCTGTCCACAGCAAATATTCTATGAATGTAGTTGAGTCACTGGAAGAAAGGGGGGTCTACAGTGATCTACAAATGAACACAGCTTTTCTGTGGGCCACTTACTACTGCGGCTTTCGTTAGAATCTCCTGGGGAGCTTTTAAAACATCCCAGTGCCCAGCTAATCAAATACCTGCCCTAACCCAGTCCCTACTTTGGGACCAATTAAACTGGAATCTCTGCAGAGTGGCCTGGGTAGCTGGGAATCCTGCAGTAATTGGTCTGGGGTAGGCCTGGACTCGATAACAACCAATGTGTTCACCATCTTACCATCAGCCAAGGGTGTACTGAGGGCTGATTACTAAGGACCAGGCATTATTTCTAGCAGTTATATGCACTGCCTCATTGAGTTTTCACAATGGCACTGGAAAGATGGCACCATCGACATTCAAATTTAATAGAAGTTAAGGTTTAGAGAAGTTCCATAATGGACCAATACCACAGAGTTAATAAATACCAGGAAGGAGTATTTTTAAAATATGCTTTTATTGGTGCAATGTAGTCTCACATCACAATGAAGTTCAGAGTGATAGGGACATACAGGCACACAGCACTTGGTGAGGTTTCCCCTGGCTCCCAGCCCACTCCCTCTCCTTCCCCATACATGATATTAAGATTGGCGTTGATAATTTCGTATATGTACATAACGTCAATGGAAGTGTTCCCTTAATTTATTCTCTTTCCCCTCCCCCAACCTTCCCTACACCTCCCTCCATTGCTCCACTGGAGTTTCTTCTCCTTTATCTGGAGTCCCCAGGAGGGGGTACTGAGCCTGGGTGCTGAGCTTGCATCCAGATCTAGACCTTTTTTTTGTGACTACACTATTGCTACAGCTCAGAATTTTAAGAGATAGATTAGGCATTTTATACTCAGCTCTCCAGGAATCAATATAGACTCATGTGATGCCAGGGATCTCAGAAAGGTTAGACCATAGGGTACATTGACTCTTTGGTGGCTGGCATCTGCTCAAAATTACCACAAGATGGCAGCAGACACTGTATATTTAAAACCTCAAAGCCCCACACCAAAGCAAAACAGGATTGGGAGAAATGTCAGAACTAGATAAGGCAAGGGTGAATAACTGTAGTTTGAAAAGATTGTGTTTGTTTGATTCTTTCCCTGGGTGCTCTAAAAATAAATTCTGCTCACATTATGGAAAAGTGACCATGGTGTGCCGGGCTGTGTTGGTGGGAGGGCGACAGAAATGTGTGCATTTGATCATTTACCCTCCCTACAAGATAGCCCAGGCCCTCCAGCTGAGTGACCTCTGGTGGCACCAGCCATTGGGCTTCACTGAGCTCTGTATTCTGCATTTATTTTCTGTGGAAACCTTAGTACTGCTGTATAATTTAAATTTAAAATTCTAATTTAAAAAGATTCGTTGTGGGGCGTGGTAGTGCACGCCTGTAATCCCAGTACTTGGGAGGCTGAGACAGGAGGATAGCAAGTTCAAGGCCAGCCTCAGCAACCTAGCAAGACCGTTTCAAAATAAATAAATAAATAAATAGATAAATAAATAGGGTTTGGAGTGTAGCTCAGAGGTAGAATGTCCCCGGGTTCAATCCCCAGTACTGCCCCCTCCCCCAATTTGTTGCCCATTGAATGCGTAGCACTGTTAAGGAGGCTGCATGACCTGTATAAGGTAAGAACTGGCAATTGAGTTGGGAAAAGAAAATGACAATACATGAAACAATTCCGTTTATGTAAACTCAGGTGACATTTGCCTTTGCTTAGCTCATCTGATGATGTAGACTACTCATCTGACTGATTTGCAAAGACGCAATGTCAAGGCTGGAAGAGGCTTTAGAGACCAGTTAGTGCAGTAGTTTCCTGTGTGGTCCCTGGGCCAGCAGCGGGGCATCACCTGGGAGCTCATTAGCAGTGCACATCCTCAGGCTCCCCCAGCCCTCCTGACGGTGAGCCATGCAGAGCTGCTCCCCAGGGACCCTAACAGGTCCTACAGCCGATTCTGATGCACTTCAAGTATCAGAAACACAGATGACTGTCCTTACCCCTCATCCCCAGCCAATTTTATAGTTTCAGAAACCAAGGTCTGGCAGATTGAGTCATTTTAACAGAATCACAGAGCAAAGACACTTTCAGAGAAGGCTTATACTTGGGCTTGCAGGGGCTTACATCGTCTATGGCTATGAAGCACGGCAGGGGTTCAGGACTGATAAGAGGAAGTGTTCCCTTGGGCCTGGGGGCCTGGCGGTGGGAGGCTGGGCATTTGAATTCATACCAGCTGACAGTTTGAATGATTTTGTGATGGAGCACACTTTGATCCTAGGTTGGGTGATGGCCTGTTAAGATGATGTCAGCGGGCTATGAGGAGGGGTAAATGGTCCAGCTCATATTGAGGTCCCTTCTAATGTTGAAATTGAAAATGGAATACAGGTGCTTCTTGAAAAGACAATGTTTTAACCCATAAGAGCCACTCAATGGGGCCGTGGAAGGCCAAAGTGGACAAAGGGGTTGGGATTGGGGAGGACAGGTAGGAACTTGGGGCAGGGTAGGATTTGAGGGCTTTCCACTCAACTTCACTCCAAAGGTAAGGCAGTGTTCAGTTTGGATGCTGATCTGGTGCTCTGGTAGGGGGAGCTATGGGTGATTGTTTAAAAAGTCCCTCACCAGCAGATAGGCCAAACATCTGGCTCTTAAATATGGTTGGGCACAGGTGGTGAATTAGTGCAGCCAGTAGACCAGCACTTCTCAGACTTTACATACATTTGAATCATCTGGGGACCTTGTTAAAGTGCAAATTCTTATTCAGTAGCAAGTCTGGAGTGAAACCAGAGGATTTGCATATCTAACATACTTCCAGGTGATGCCCATGTTGCTGGTCCAGGGACCACACTTTGAGTAGGAAGGAGAGGATTTGCATTTATAACAAATTTCCAGGTGATGCCCATGTTGCTGGTCCAGGGACCACACTTGGAGTAGCCAGGAGAGTTGCACGGAGCATGCTCCCTGCCCCATGCTCACCTTAAGCTGGGAATAGAACAATGCTTCCAGTTCCTCGTGGGCTTAGTGACACTTCTCCTGGGACTTTCAGCGCCAGGCTCATTTTCATATTCTCTCATAAGTCAGGCTTGGTTTGGAAAACATGGGCATGCTGTATAGATTGGTGCAGAGGATCGTGCTTCAGAGCATGAGCTGCGGAGACAGATGCTCCAGGTTCAAATCCCTGCCTTGCCTGCGACTACAGTGTGCCCTCGGGTAAGTGCTCGCTGCATCTTCATCATCAGTGATGATCGCGCTGGCCTCATAGGGTTGTTGTGAGGACAAAATGTGTTAGTATTTGTAGGCTACTTGGAACAGTGTCTTGAAAATGGTAAGCCCTTCAGCGATTGAGCAAAAGAGTCCATCCTCCCTCCCATGTCAACAACAGCTGCAGTTCTTGGCGCCATCTCCTGCGCTCTTTGGATACCAGGGCTGACTCTGAAATTAACTTTTCTGAACGGAGTAGTAATGAGCTCCAAATGTTTGCAAACTCTGATTGCATCTCTCCGTCAATGTCCCTTCAGCTCCATTTTTCATAATCTGGGGGAGAAACTCGGGTCCTAAGAGGGTTGCTTTTACCAATAAGCTGTCATGTGGGCAAACTGCTCCTTAAACCTCCCCACTGCACACTCCCGGGAACCACAGTAGATGCATGTGAGCGGGAAAGTTTGCGTTGCTTATTGAGGGAAAACATTTGTTCTGAGGTTTTAGGCAAACTTTCCATAGCGGGGCCACGCCAGATCCTGTGCTCCAGATGGTCCCGTTGGGTCAGCCAATAGCAAAGAGGAAGGCCTGTGCGCTTCCAAGTGGACCTTGGGTTGCCATTAATGAACCCCAGCTGCACTTACCTCCTGCCTGCTTGCGTGCTTCTCCAGCTCTTGGGGGAAACAGGAGCTTTAGAAATCAGATCTGGGTGAAGATGTGCTGCCCGGAGCCCTGGGTGAGTGAGAGTCTCCGCTGACGGCCTCCCCGTTTCCAGTTTCTCAGTGACAGACACCATCCGGTGCTTGCCCATGAGCAGGCAGCAGTTTGTGAAGCTCATGTGTGGGAAAGCCAGGGGTTTACTTTCTGAGATTCCTTGTGTCGGGCTCGGCTGACAGCAGGCTGCGCCAGGCTCCTGCCACCAGGAGTGGTCATTCGTCCCAGGCAGTGCTGCTACCTGCCATTTTTTTCCTTTTGTGGTACTGGGGATTGAACCCAGGGAGATTCTAACTCTGAGCCACACCCCCGGCCCTTTTTATTTTTTGTGGTACTGGGGATTGAACCCAGGAGCTATACCTCTAGCCCCCTTTAAAATTTTTTTATTTTGAAACAGGGTCTTGCTAAGTTGCTGAGGCTGGTCTTGAGCCTGTAATTCTCCTGTCTCAGCCTCCTGAGTACTAGGATTACAGGCATGCACCACCATGCCCAGCTTTATTTTATTTTATTTTTATTTATTTATTTATTTATTTATTTATTTATTTATTTATTTATTTATTCTGCGGTACCGGGGATTGAACCTAGGGGCGTTCTATCTCTGCGCTACACCCCTGGCCCTATATTTTTTATACTTTATTTTGAAACCGGGTCTCACGAAGTTGCAGAGGGCCTCGCTAAGGAAAGAGAGAGAGAGAGAGACAGGGAGAGAGAGAGCGAGAGAGCTGAGGCTGGCTGCGAACCCGGATCCTCCGGTCTCCGCCTCCCAAAGTACTGGGATTACAAGCGTGCGCCACCATGCCCGGCCCCCAGCTTTATTTTTTTATGTTGAAACAGAGTCTTGCTAAGTTTCTGAGGCTGGTCTGGAATCTGTGATCCTCCTGTCTCAGTCTCCTGAGTATGGGATAACAGGCATGTGTCATCATGCCTGGCTTTATTTTTGATTTTTTTTTTTTTTTGCGGTGCCAGGGATTGAATGCAGGGGCGTTCTACCTCTGCACTACGCCCCCGGCCCTATTTTTTATACTTTATTTTGAAACCGGGTCTCACGAAGTTGCAGAGGGCCTCGCTAAGGAGAGAGAGAGAGAGAGAGAGAGAGAGAGAGACAGGGAGAGAGAGAGCGAGAGAGCTGAGGTTGGCCGTGAACCTGGATCCTCCGGTCTCCGCCTCCCAAAGTACTGGGATTACAAGCGTGCGCCACCATGCCTGGCCTATTTTTGATTTTGAAACAGGGTCTCACTAAGTTGTTGAGGGTCTTGCGAAGTTGCTGAGGCTGGCTTCCAACCTGTGATCCTCCTGTCTCAGCCTCCCAAGTACTGGGATTACAGGCATGCACCACGGCATGGGGCATTACCTGCCAGTTTTGTGAATGCCATCTTTGAGATATTTCCATCCTGGAGTTTGGCCTGAGGCCACAATCTTCACAGGGTTCGTTCACATGGCTTGTCTGGGTGAGGGCCCACAGAGAGGAGGAGGTGAGGCATCTTAGTACCATGGCTGGCTCCACACTAGGTGGCTGGCAGTGTGTGGGAGGACACCTGTCTGCACCATGTCCTGGGAAAGACTCCTCCAGTTTGGCATTCCTCAGGCTATGAATGCCCAGAGTTGGCCACACTCTAGCCTTGTCTCTCCACTTGGTCTCACGACACACTCTAAACAAAGTGACCTGCATAGAGCATATCGTGGCGTTCAGCTCTGGGACTATGTCTATAGTTGAGCCAAAGACCTGAGCTCTAGAAATCCCCTTCAGAGAGACTTTCAGGGACACACTACAAGAGGCGTGTGCTGTAAGCATGAGTTGGCAGGACCGCCACAGCCTTGCTTGAGGACTGGCTTTCCTGCCTTCCTAGCGTGCTCTGAGGGGTAGAGCCCTCACTGCACCGCCTAAACTAATGTTTGGAATCCTCCCCAGCAGACGAGCCAGCATTCCAAAGACTTTCTCTTCAAAGAACTCCACTCAAAGTCCACGTGTGAGCTTGTTAGGGGGTTTGGAGGAAGCTAAGGTTCGATAGCAGCTGGCAGTCTATGCATGGGACACCATTATGATCTGTCTTTGTCAAATGTTTGACTGAATTGTGAATGGGCCGGAGGCTTGAGCTGGGGCTTTGCTCCAGCCATGTCCGAGGCTGACTAGTACCTCAAAGCAGGGGAACCAGGCCAAAGGATTTTGTGCAGGGCTGACTTTGAGGGTAGAGGTAATGAGTTCCTGTCACTTTACCTCTTGGAATGCTTTTCCTTCTTGAGGTTGTTTTTGTCCACTCTGACCTACAGTTAGCTCAAGACAAAGATGAGGACTGCTGCTGGTTCATCCATGTAAGAAAATCTAATTATTCAAGCAAGATGGAGCTCTATAGCCAGATGCAGAGACTCATTTCCGTTGTTTTTGTGGTTTAGGGATTATCAATCTGTTTTGAGATCATCTCTCTTTCCTCATTAGTCATCAGCCAGATGAGTAATTTTGAATTAATTAGAAATGTTCCCTAGTCATGTGACCTCACCATCATTTATTAGAAGATAACTAAGGAAGAGTGGATTATCCTACCTAGGACTGGGAATGGAACTTTAGGTTTAATGCTTCTCAATCAAATTTGTTACAAGATCTTCTTGGCTGAATTGTAGGACCATGGGAATCATTTGGGGGTCACTGTTATTTTTCACTATATCCTCCTAACCTGGGGAGCAATCCTTCAATCACTGAAGACTTTGAGAATAGTGTTTCTCAAAGTTCAGTGTGCATACAAATCACCTGGGGATTTTTTTTGTGCTGGGGATTGAACCCAAGGCCTTCTATTTCCAAGATTCACCCACAGCCCTGTTTTATTTTTTATTTTAAAACAAGATCTCACTAAGTTGCTGAGGGCCTCACTAAGTGGCTGAGGCTGGTCTTGAACCTGTGATCCTTCTGTCTCAGCCTCCCAAGTACTGTGATTACAGGTATGTGCCACCACGCCTGGCTCCACCTGGGGTCTTAAAGTGAATTTTAAAATTCAGTGGGCTGGGAAGAGGTCTGAGAACATGGTAGCATGTTCCCTGGTGATGCTGATGCTGCAGGGGCATTCTACCTCTGAGCTATACCTCCAGTCCTTTAAATTAATTCATTAATTATTAATTTTTACTTTGAAACAGGATCTCACTAAGTTGCTGAGGGCCTCACTAAATTGCTGAGATTGGCCTTGAACCTGCGATCCTCCTGTCTCAGTTTCCCAAGTACTGGAATTATAGGTGTGCGCCACCATACTCGGCCAACAGTGGTTCTCAAAGTGTGCTGTACAGCCCAGCAGCAGCAGCACCAGGAAACCTGTTAGAAATGGAAACTCTTGGGACCCACTTTGGATCTGCTGAATCAGAAACCCCGAGGGTGGGGCCCCGTGTCTGGGTTTTAACGGGCCTGCAGGGGACTCTGATGCACGCTCAAGTTTGAAAACCACTGTTCTAGAAAATGAATAATAGGTTCTCCTTCAGTGTAACTACTGAAAGGTCTCCCTTGGGTCTCATCTCATATCCTTTTGCTTAATTACTCCAGTTCTTTCAGGCTTTCTCAAAATTATCTTTCTAGGGTCAGAATCATAGACTTTCAGGCCTAGTAGGAACCTTGATTCCTACTAGGAATCTCTGATTCCTCTTCCCTGTGCTTTCTGCTCCCCTTGACTCTTGTCTCCCTCTGAGCTTTCAAAATAACTGGTGGAGAGCATTAAAGTGGAAGTTAAATTGAAGGACTATCCAGAACCCAGTTGTTATTCTATGCTATCAGTATTTACCACTCAGTGTCAGAGGCTTGGGTCATCCAGCTTGCTTTGATTCAGAGTTTAAAGATCTTTTTACAATGCTGGATAGCTTCAACTCTTACACTAGTTTTATTTTTAAAAAGTTTTTGAAAGGATGGAGCAGTGGGGAAAAATAATTAAACTCTACAAGAGCTTTTAAATAGTTTTATTGTATTTGAGATTAAATAGAGGCCTAGGGAGGTGGTTCTTGGGGGCAGTTAATACCCAGGAGCCAAGGCTCGTCAAGGACTGCTATGGAAGAGGGGAGAACCAAATGGGTGCCAGGGGCATAGAGAGCTTTTTTAGAAGGCAAGGAAAGCACAAGTTTCAGAATCATGAAAGAATCCTTGCAACACTGAACTTTTCAAACTGGATTATGTCAATACATTTGAGTATGAGAGAGGAGGGCATGTACTCTCTTTCAGGCTCTGAGTTCCTGATACATGGGGATACCCCAGTGATTGTGTGTTTACTTTAGAGTTGGCAATTCCAGTCCTTAGAGCAATGTACGTCTATGGCTGAAATGCTTCCACCAGAAAGGCCCTTGTTCCTTAGTTCAGAGGAACCAAACTGATTTTCCCAGTTTAATGGAAATGGGGGGCGGGCATCCTTTCTTAGTTATGTGTCTTGCTATTGATATGAGAGGTCATCACCTCCACTCCCATCTGCCCATGAGGGGAAATTGGATGCTCCTAGGAGCCCTGACTCTGGTGTTCTATTTTCCAGGTTCCCCGCCCTAGCCTGCATAACATGAGCCTTTGATGTGCCACATTTTATACAGTGATCCTTGGAAATGCATACAGAAATCCACAAAGAGATTCCATTTATTTATTTTCAAGTAGAGAGCTTTCAAGTTGAGCAAAATGACATGACTCCAGATAATTGTGAAAAAAGGCCTAGACAAATGCACAACTTATAACAGTTACCAGGAAACTCACAGCGGGAAATAGCATGGTCAAATGTTCACTCCAAAGCACTTAAGATGTATGAATTTGGACAGACTGAACAACCCGCTGACTTTGACCTAAATAAATGACCCAAGACATATGGTAATAAGCTCTATCCAAGAAATTGGGCCACAGCCATCAATTGCTTATTGACTTCCCCTCGTCCCACCCATGAACTCGTAACATTAGAAACTTTTCATAGCATGTGTGGGGTGCAAGGAGAGCCCGGCACAGTGGCGTTTTCAACCAAGTTGAGCATGCGCTCAGTGAGTACGCGTGGAGGGTTTCAGTCCACGCCTTACATCATTGGTTGGCTGGGTTCTCCAGCTTGAGGGAAGATTTCTGACAGAGACTATTTCAAGAATCTTGGAGAGTTTAGAGTCAACTCCCAGATATTCAGGGATCGACCTTCGCATTTGGAAAATATCCAGGATCCTGCCTCTTTTTCCAACACTTAATCCATTGTCTCCCCCTCTTCCCATCTCTCCCATGGATCTCTTTTTGGACCTTTTCACAGTTCATTAGGCAATTCAAATAAAGGATGGGCAAAGAAAATAACAAATTGTTAAACTGAAATTTATAAAATTGACCCATTCATCTTGGATCTGGAATAGGTTTGGGTAGGAGCATATTGAAAGTCTTGTTCAAAGCAGATGTGGTAGCCCACGCCCATAATTCTAGTACTTGGGAGGCTGAGACAGGAGGTCAAGGACAGCCTCAGAAATGTAGCAGGACTCTCAGCAACCTAGCAAGACCCTGTTTCAAAATAAAAGATAAAAAAAGGGCTGGGGGTGTAGCTCAGAGGTAGAATTCCTTGTGTTCATTCCCCAGTAAAACACACACACACACACACACACACACACACACACACAGACACACACACACAACTTTTGAGTATGTTATTTTGGTTATTTCTGGTTGCCTATCAATGAAGAAATCATTATTAATCAATACTTTGGATAACAAAATGACTTAATTTTTTGTAGTTATAAATTTAAAAAATACTAAAAATGTGCTTGTTATCATTTAATGATGTAATAAATTGGCCCCGAATGATCAGAATATCTGTGCTGTTAGTCCCCATATGCCTACCCAAATGGCCCAATCTTTCTGCTACACCCCCTTCCCTAACCCTTAATGAATCAAGATAATAAAAATGTACCTGTCCTGCGGTGTCATACAGTCCGAGCAAGTGTTGCTTGCCTCCCACTGTCACAGTAACTAGGGGAAAAGAGAAGAGGAGAATCCATAAACACCAGCTTCAGTCAGGAGCCTTCACGTTTCTCCATGCCAGCCTCTCTCTAGGCAGCAAGGATAAGCATATGCCTCACCCATGTATATTCTAAACCAAGTTGACAGCATGATTTCCAAATGAAAGGCAACCTTGGGCCGCAGTGACAGCAGATGGTTGGAGCCAAGTCCAAATTTCCCCACTGAGATGGATATTATTGGTGCTACGAGGGCCCTCTGTAAGCTGCTCATTGATTCTTATTAGGTTCCAGAATACCAAGCCAGAGGAAGGAATAGGAAGCCGGGCCCCTTTCTGGTTAGATTATTGTCTTCTTGTCTTTGGTTTGAGCCACCTTTCAGATACAGAATTGTGAACGCAACTTCTCTGTTAGAAATCGCTCAGCTCTTAGCTATTTTTGAAATGTTAACGAAGCCCTGAAAACAAAAAATATGAACCCACCTCCATATTTTATAGTCTACAAAGCAAAGCAAATAATTAAAATGAGAAAGGCTTAACACTTAGTTTTCTGATTAAATATGAACTTAATTAGAACAGTAGAAACATGTGTGTGCTTTAGTTTAAATGATTCATTATGATCTTGGACCCTGGTTGCAGAAGGAGATGGTATATGGGTTCAGTTTCGCATACCTAAAGGGCATATAGAGAGTGAAAAGCAGCCAGTGTGATCCACCCGGCAGGTTCACTGCCATGCTGAGCAATTGTGTCTAAAAGTGAGAAGTAATACAGACATACGTGTCTGTACGTGTCTGGAAATGAAGTAAAGTCTCAACTTGAAACTAAATGGAGACGGAACAGATTGAAGGCAGGAGTAAATACAGTTCTTCTAGTGAATGGAAAGAGTAAATTTAAATTTCCAGAAAAACCAAATCTCTTTTTGAAAACAGGAAATAAAACCTGAAAGTGTGAGTTTTTCCCCTAGTTGATTAAAAGAAATCAATGTAAAGTGCAATGTAATGAAAAAGGGCAATCTAAAGGTGGCTTTTTGATTTTTTCTATCATTAGCTGTGCAGGAACTGAAAGATAAACGAAATAATAATCTTTTATAACCATATCTCTAATCTATGCCAACCAAATTCTCTGGTCTGCTGCTCAGAGCTGCTGATTTGGTGCTGAGTTTTACTTTTATTTATTTTCAGGCCCATGGACTACACGTATATGTAAAACATCTCTTCTTTTCTCTGGTACTGGGGATTGAACCTCAGGTCTTGTACATGCTAGGCAAGTGCTCTACCACTGAACTACATCCCCAGTCCTGCAAAGCCCTCCTTCCTTCCCTTCCTTCTTCTCTTCCTTCTTCCCTTCTTTCTTCCTTCCTTCTTTCTTTCCAACTGAACCCAGAGGCATTCTACCTCTGAGCTACACCCCAAGCCTGATTTTTTTTTTTGACACAGGGTCTCACTAAGCTGCTGAGGGCCTCGCTAAATTGCTGAGGCTGGCCTTGAACCTGCGATCCTCCTATCTCAGCCCCCCAAGTACTGGGGTTACAGGGGTACATCACCACACTCTGCTCTGTAAAACATTTCTTAACATCATTCTTTGAAATGATGTTAAACATTTGTTTAAAGGCACTGTCTGTCCAAATACTGGGAACTATTTTTCTAGTCTACTCAGATCAACATATGTTCTACTTGGTAACTGGCTGCAGCCACCCAGGTGAGCTTTTATTTATTTATTTATTTTTATTCTTTATTTTGAAACAGGGTCTTGCTAAGTTGGGGAGGGTCTCACTAAGTAGCTGAGGCTGGCTGCGAACCTGTGATCCTCCTGTCTCAGCCTCCCAGGTACTGGGATTAAAAGTGCGCCACTGTGCTTGGTCCCCAGATGAGCTTTTAAATGTGTATTTTTAAGTGGTGAACCGAGTTCCATTGGACCTGGTTATGGTGCTCACAGAGGAGGGCAGTTAAGCATTTTTGCTTCTGTCCATAAGTGAGGCTAGTAATGGAAGTGAAGGGGAGACCATGTGGCCCCGAGCCCCTTGTCCTGTTTTATTATCTCTGTATGTCTAGTGACAGAAGAAAACCCAGTCAGATGTTCCTGAAATTTGCCTAAATGGTTTATTTAATGACCATTTGGCTTCCTAGTTATGGAGCAAGAATGAAGGGAAGAAATCCAGCCATTACGACATGGAATTTCCTGTCTCTAGTGAGCCGGGTACATGTAGTTTGGGGCAGCTGTTCCTGCGGCTCTTGCACTGTCCCATGACGTGCAGGCTTGGGCCATCTGTGAAGCAGCACTAGAACCAGGCCGTCCTCACTGCCCCACTGTGCACTACAAACCTGTGATCCTCCTGTCTCAGCCTCCCAAGTACTGGGATTACAAGCGTGCACCACCACGCCCGGCATTTGTTTATTTTTATATTGAACCCATGTTAAGGGCAAGGGCTAGTCTGTCTTACTTTCCACTGAATACCCAGTGCAGGTTAACCAATGCATAATGAGTTATGTTTTTATTTTTTGGTGCTGGGGAATTGAACCCAGGGCATTCTACCTTTGAGCTACACCTTCAGCCCTATTTCATTTTTTAGTTTGAAGCAGGGTCTCACTAAGTTGATGAGGGCATCACTAAGTTGCTGAGGCTGGCCTTGAGCCTGTGATCCTCCTGTCTCAGCCTCCCAAGAACTGGAATTATAGGTGTGCACCACCACCCCTGGCTCGCATAATGGGATTTTAATATTTGTGATTTACTAGTCACTTTCTACCCTGTGTGGTAGCTATTTAGGTCTGTCTCATATCCTCGCTGGAGAGGAAGACCCTTGAGGTCAGAATGTCCGTCCCACTACACCCCCTGCTACACAGCGCAGTTCCTGCCAGACAGAGTAGATGCTGAGTGCACGTTTCAGAAGTGGAGCGCCAGGCGACTCAGACGGACAGAAGTCCTTCAGGATGTGCAGAACAGCCTGGCGCTCCCTGGCAGGACACTAACTGCTGGGAAGCAACAACAGCCTGCGAAGCCACCTGGCTGATGGTGGTCAGGCTACGACCCCAGGTCACCTTCTATTCTGGGAGCTATTAGAGTTGTTTTCTGAGCATAGGGAGGTTTTTAAGAGAGTAGGTCAAATGACTTGCTAATAGCTCAGCTGGCTCTCAGGAAAGTGCGAAAAGTCGAAAAGTCGTCAGTGACCTGTTAAGGATGTAAAACGGAAGGCCTTGCTCAAAGCCATTAAACTCTTTGCTTCCTTGTGTTTCTTCCTTGAGTGAACTGGAGTGGTTAATTTTGCGAGGCAGTACAAGGTCCTAATGAAGTCTAAGTTAGGGCTAAGTTAGGGCTTTGTTCTCTTGAGGATCACTTAGCTTCACCCAGAGAGAAAATACTCTAGATAGGATCTTCCCTAAGCATTTCAGTCATCTTAAAAAACTGTGTCATTTGCAAATTGGCTGAGGATGTGTTGGTTAAACCACCTCCAACCATCAGCCCAGCCCATCAACAGCATTAGGAACCCAGTTCAAAGCCTCATCCTTGTGAGGTGGAGGCTGTCTTGGCTGCCAAGAGCTAGCTGTATTTTGAAGTCAATATGACGAAGATATGATGAATCTGAAGAGAACTCTAATGGTGGAAATGCCAGGTCAGTTGGGGGAGCCCCCCAGTGCCCCTCAGCTTCTAGCCCATAGCCAGCTATTCATATCACGTCTGTCTAGTGTACCCTGTTTGGAGTAGGAGCAGGCCTACCTGACTGTGTGGTGTATGTAGTACCACAAAAGTGCTGGTTTGGAGGAAGAAACACTAGCTTTCTGATATAGCAAGAAATAGAATTTTAGAAAAGTTAAAAACATGGCTCTCATGCAAATTCAAAATGAGCATGTGTCAAAGATTTATTAACTCATTAACAAGTGAGCCAGTAAGATGGAAAATCTTGTCCAAAGGGCATTTTGAGAAACTAGGTGTTTATGGGTACATAAAAAGCAGCATTGGAATAATATGGCTAGGTTCAATAGAAAACTGGTTATATAGAAAAGATAACCTATGATGTTCTCTTTTCTACTAAATAGCATCTTTTCCCAATGAGATATACATGTTATCAGGTAACCTCACAAAGTCTAAGCTTTTAGTTAATAGCAGATGAGCCCAAGTTACCTTCCCTTAGACAATGACTTAGTCTTAGGAGGTGGGGCGTGTGTTTAACACTGCCAGCCCAACATTGAAATGACATCTTGCATGTTTGTAGCTTTTTTTTTTTTTGCGGTATTGGGGGATGAACCTAGGGGCATTCTACCTTCAATCTACACTCCCAGCCCATTTTTTATTCTTTATTTTGAAATAGGATCTCACTAAGTTGCGGAGGGCCTCACTAAGTAGCTGAGGCTGGCCACAAACCTGTGATCCTCCTGTCTCAGCCTCCCAAGTACTGGGATTACAAGCATGCGCCACCACCCTTGGCTTGCTTGTAGCTTTATATCCAACTTTTAGATAATTTTTTTTCTTAATGTCTGAATTCAAGTCAGTACTTTGCTACTTGTTTGGTGAGACATTGGACAAGCGGTCAGTGGGTCTGTGGTCCCCTGAAAGTGAACAAATCGTGTTTACTCTAAAGGGGCATAAAAGCTGTTCAAAAGGCAGGGGCGATCATCACAACAGGTGGTCTCTGCCTGGGGGGCTGTAAGAACTGGGGAATGTAAATGGGCATTCACCACTCCGACCCCCTCACGCTGGCCGGAGGGCTTTAGCCGTGTCCGCTGTGCCTTTCCCATCTGAACTCACCCTCCTCCCCATTCTCCTTCCTTTCTTGCATTCTGGAAGAGCCTGATTGCTAATGATGTTGAACATTTTTTTCATATATTTATTGGCCGTTTCTGGGACAGAGACCCATCTCGCTCCTGTGTCCACTCAGGCTCCTTGGGCATGTGTGCCACCTGTTCTAAGCCTCGCAAATGTGTGTGCACGTTTTGTTAAGGGACACGCTTTGAAGCACCAGGAATGAACCCCCCCCCCCAATCAAAATAAGCTAGAAAGCGGTTAGTTCGAAGCTAGAAAGAAACACCTTGTTTTTCTGAACACGAAAGCTGGTGAATTCATCCTTCCCACACATGCACTCCTCTGAAATTGCTTGAACCACTTCTCACCCATCAAAACCAGCGCGCCCTAGCCAGCTCTGATCCTGTCTTTCCAGGCTTTCTCTTGTTGCCTGAGCAGCAGGCTGCATGCCTGTGTGAACTAAAGGTTGCTCCAGGAAGTCTCTTATTTATTGTGCTGGCATGAGGTCCTGTTTCCAGAGAATGAAGACAGAGGGAGAAAACCAAACAGGCTTCCTGAGAATCCACCAGGAGCCTGAGCTAAGGGCTTCCTTTTCTTAAGGAGAGTCCCATTGGAACAGGGCAACAGATAATGGCCATGCATCTTCTAGCCCTGGCTGTCTTTCTTTTCCCTTTTAGGTGTGTCTGTTGTGACCGGTGATTTGGCTTGTAGTTGTACCATTTTCTACAGATGGAAGTCCTGGACTCACTGTGAACAATCTGTGGGACCTTGAGCAAGCCGCAGCTTCCCTATGCCTTGGTTTTTTTATTGGCCATTTGAGGTTTGTTTGAGGAACAAAAGAGATCATGAATGTGAAAGTTTTGCACACTAAGGCTTACACAAGTGTCAGGTGGAATCGCTGAGCAAATGGCTTCTGAATTCACAATACTTCTGGGAGCAGAGCTTCCTGGAAAGAGATCACCCCAGTTCTGGGTGTGGATGGATATTCAGGAAAGGTCTGTCCTTGTCAGTAGTTGTTCAGTGATGGAAGAAAAGAGGGGCAGAAGGAGGAGGAGGAGTGGGAAGAAGAATTTGCTCAGTTATATACTCTGGCAACTGATTAGAGATGAGGCCAGACCAAAGAAAGAGCCAAGTTGCAAGACTTCCACATCCAGAATCTTCAGTTTTGCTTGGCCCCACCCTTCCTTCCTCGGCATTCATTTGGTCTCTGTATCCTGCCAATTCTACCTGTCAATTATCTGTGGAATCTGCCTCCTCTTTACCATGCTTAGAGCTGTCCCCATGCAGCCCCCCACTTTATCAGTTACAAAAGGCTCCTAATCTGTATTCCATTCTCTAGGCTCCACCTTCTGGGCTGCTTTCTCCTCCATGCCACCAGAGGCAATGCAAGAGCAAAGCTGAACACCTTCTAAGAGCATACAAGGTCCTTGTAATCTGGTGCCTGGCTTACTTTTCCAGCTCTCTTTTATTTTTTGCCCTCCTATAATCCAAACTCCTTGAAATCTGTTATTCCTAGGATGTCTTTGCTTAAACTTTTCTCTTTGGAAGTTCTTTTTTTTGTTTTTTGGGAAGTTTTATAACTTTATTTGACTATCAACAGTTAGTGCTCATCCATGTTAACAGTCTGTAAAAATATGGAACGCTTCACGAATCTGCGTGTCATCCTTGCGCAAGGGCCATGCTAATCTTCTCTGTATCGTTCCAATTTGAGTGTATGTGCTGCCGAAGCGAGCACTTCAAGTTCTAGAATATTTTCCCTCTACTTGTCAGCCTGGGAAATTTACTTCCATAATCCCTCCTCCATGCCCTCCAAATATCTTACACCTATTTCCTCGCTTACTTTCCCATTGGGTTGTAAAGAGGCTGCATGCTATTTATTCTTACTTCCCAGGGTCTAGCATAGGCTAGACATGTAGCTCCATAAATATCAGTCGAGGGGCTGAAATGTGTGTTAAACTTCAACCAAATTAAGCCTGGTGTGGTGGCACATGCCTGTAATCCCGGAATTGGGAGGCTGAGATAGGAGGATCACAGGTTCAAGAACAGCCTTAGCAATGTAGCAAGATGCTCAACAACCTAGCGAGACCCTGTTTCAAAATGAAAAATAAAAAGGGCTGGGGTGTAGCTTGGAGGTAGAATCCCTGAGTTCAATCCCCAGCAGCACACACGCAGGCACACACACACAAAAACAAAACAAAACAAAACAAAACAAAACAAAACAAAACCAAAAACAAAACAAATACAAAACAACCCAAACTAAAAACTTCAACCAAATTGAAGATTTCCTTTGAGACATTTATTTTCTCTAGGCAAGTCTTTGGCATCTCCGAGAAGGTCACCGTGAGCTTTTCTGGACACTAAATGGCAAGATGAGGTCACCAGCCAGACATCTTGTGCTAGAGCTGGTCCATGTCTTGTGAGGCACACCCTGCCAGTGTGGCTCTGCTGGGGCATCTGTGCTGTGGTGGTCCTCTGCTCTTCTAGTCAGCTACGAGGCTGCCAGGCTCTCGGTCAGAGGAGCAGGACCACTGCCTCTTGTCCTGATTCCATAGTAGCCAGGCCAGCCTGACATTAGCCGCAGAGGACAGGAGAGTTGTTTTCTAAGTAAGACTTTGGGAAGAAGCGACCGGGTTGTAAGTGAAATCTGTCCATGGGGGCCATGGCCCACACACTAGAGTGTGCTTCTTGTAAGAGCTCCTGTATAGAGAGATTACTTAGAAACTTATTCTAGCTCCTTTAATCATATTTATACATTGCCAGAAATTCACAGTAATTGTCATTGAGGTATGGTAGAGAAAATACCTGATTTAGAGGCAGAAACTTTCCATGTTAGCCTTGACTTTGATCCAGTGATGTATTTTGTAGCAGTCACCAGGGGGCGCTAGTTAAAACACGGCTTACTGGTTTTACACTCTCCCCTAAGATTCTGAGGAAATAGGTCTGGGTGGGGCTCAAAGTCTGCATTTCTATTACATTCTCCAGGCGAGTGATTCAGACCCATGTGTCAGTTCCCCCTCATCTTTTTTTTTTTTTTTTTTGCGGTACCGGGGATTGAACCCAGGGGCATTCTACCTCCGCGCTACATCCCCGGCCCTATTTTTTTATACTTTATTTTGAAACTGGGTCTCACAAAGTTGTGGAGGGCCTTCACTAAGTGGAGAGAGAGAGAGAGAGAGAGAGAGAGAGAGAGTGAGAGAGAGTCAGGGAGACAGAGAGAGAGAGAGAGAGAGAGAGAGACAGGGAGAGAGAGAGACAGGGAGAGAGAGAGAGAGAGAGCTGAGGCTGGCCGCGAACCTGGATCCTCCAGTCTCCACCTCCCAAAGTACTGGGATTACAAGCGTGTGCCACCACGCCCGGCTCGGTTCCCTCATCTTTAAGATGAGAATCATAACTGATATTGTAGAGTATCTTGTCCACTTTAGAGAGATTGTGTGAGTATCACATGAGATGACGTATGGGGAAAAACTTAAAGTGTATAAGCTACACAGACAGCACTTCTTTTTATCCTATCTGCCACACAATACAAGGACAAGATGGCCCCTGGAGGACAGCACTCTCCTCTCCTTGTCCAGAAACGGTCACCAAGAAACCCAAACACCCAGGTGATGATAAAGTGGAACAGCGCATTCCTGTGAAGAGTTTTCAAAGAATTATTAGGCTCATAAAAAATTCTATCAGGTACCGGCTATAACTACCTGGAAAATATGGTGGAAAATATCTTTTTCACAATAACAGCAAAAACTATAAAGTGTCCTGGAATGTGCAAAACCTTTATGGGGAAACAAGTATCACACTTTACTGAGATACATAAAAGTGTTGAAATAGCTCAGGCTCTGGTTCTCGAAGCTCTATTGGAAAGATGTCAGACCTCCCCAACCTAATAAGTTTAAAGTAACTTCAAGAGGATTTTTGAGTTGGGAACATGAAAAGTGATGATAGTGGTTATATGAAAAATTAAATCGATGAGGACACCTAATAATTAAAATAAGAATGGTATAAGATATGCTAATACATATATATGATGTAATATATATGTTACTGTATATTATACAATCATACTACTTAAAGCAATATTGCTCCACCGTAAGAATTAATGAAACAGAACAGTGCCTGGGATACACAGGTAACATTTTAGTATTTGATAAGTGGCATTTTAAGTCAGTGGAAAAAGAGGAAGTGTTCAATATGTAGTATTTAGACAATTGGTTACTATTTGGAAATAAAAGAGGACATTTAAAATATAAAAGCAAAGGAAAAAATCCATAAAGAAAAAGATTGGTATATCTGACTATTATGGTTTGATATAGAATGTCTCCTGAAAAAGCTCATGTATTGATGTTTAGAGTTGATCATGAGGGTCATAATCTCATCAGTGGATAAATCCATTGTAATGGATTTAGTGGGTGGTAACCTAGGCAGGTGGGGTATGGCTGGAGGAGGTGGGTCTCTGGGGTTGTGGCCTTGGGGACTGCTTGTGTTTTTGAATCCCCTTGCTTGCTTGCTTGCTAGTTCTCTTCTTGCTTCTGGCCTCTGTGATGTGAGAGCAAAGCCCTTGCTCTCTCTTTGCTTCCTGCTGCCATGCCCTGAGCTCCACCAATGCAGCCAGGTCTGACATGGACGGAACTCCTAAAATCTCCAGAACTGTTAGCAAATAATCTTCCTTCTTCTAAATTGTGGTGGTCAGTTGTTTTGGATAACAGCAACGAGAATGCTGACTGAAACAAATACCATCTTTGGTCAATCAAACTGGCAATATTAAAGAGTGTGATACTTAGTACTGGCGAGTGCACGAAGATACAGACACTTGTATACTGTTGGAGGAAATGTGAATTTGCTCAAGTTTTCTGAAAATCCATTTGGTAATGGAAATTAAGAGCCTAAACATGACATTTTTTCCACCCTTGACTCAGCAATCCTTTCTGCAATGTATTCCAAGGGATACTCATACAAGGGCATAATAATATTACAAGTAAGAATATTCATCACCACTGCATTTTTAATAGCTAACAGGTGGAAGCAACCTAATACTCAGTAATAAGGGATAGGTCCTCAGCAGTTACAGAGAACCCTCACAATGGAACCTTTTAAAGAATGAGGAATGTGGTAAAGTATTGAGGATGTAGTGTCTAGATAGAAGGGAAAATATTCTACATTGAATATTTGCAATATGTAGAGAATTCTTTGTTTTCATACTATGTTACTGTGAACATGTAAAGCAATCGGAAAAAATATTTGGGTGTTCAAGAATTGTGACTACTATGCTGCTATTATTATTGTTATATATAGATTGGGTTAAATGTCATCTAAGTTACCTCTGATCACTTAAAATAACATCATTTGCAAGAAAGTGGAAGGATCTGGAGAACATTATGTTAAGTGAGATCAGTCAATCACAAAATAAGAAGGGACATATGTTTTCATTAATATGTGCAACCTGAGGAGTAGTAGGGTCACACAAGGGACTCTGGTTGATAATGAAGAACCCTCAGCGGAACAAGGGAAGTGGTACAAGGGAAGGGGGAGGGCAAGAAGGAAGGGAATTAATGGAATCACTATCATAAACAATATGTACATGTGAAAATATACCAACATCATTCTTGGTACTTCATACGG
>PVJS01028965.1:0-25127 GCA_004027185.1 Glis glis
TCCTAGCTTGAGCCAATCAAAAAATAACACAACTCCTGCTTACTTCAGACTAGTGGTTTTGTCAGCACCCCATTGGCTGTAACTTAGGCAACGAGCTCCCCCTATCCCCGATCACCTGCGTGTGGTTTTTGCCTTTAAAAACTCTGTGTGAAACTAGTTCGGGGTCGCAGCTCCTAACTTTGCGTTGGACTCCATCCCTAGCCTGGCTAGCCTGTTTTAACCGCGGCTGAATAAATCGACCCTCCAAATCCAGTCAGACTCCTCTTCTTCCTTGCGACACCAGAAGGAGCATAACACCCCACCTTGCTTTCATATGCCTGGCAGTATTTACAAGCAGAATCTCACTGCCAAGCCCCTTACTTCCCAGTACCCACTTGTGTTTTTTTTTTCCAGTGACTAAGTATATAATATGAACACCATTTATTCATGGCCACCACTCTCTGATTCAACTGACTTCATAGTTACCTGTTTGTTTCATGATCTTTTGAAAGTGTACAAATGGAAGATACTCTGAGAAGCCTCTAGACTAGAGCAGGAGCACTGTGGAGTGTGTCACTTGACATTTAGGACTTGGCACAGTGCCTGCCACAAAATGGGACTCAAAAATATTTGCTGAAGGAAAGAAAAAATGTAAATGATTGAAAGTCACCTAAGCGAATGCTTATCTGCAGCGGGAGGAAGCGAAGGAGGGGAGCTGATAGTATTCATGTTCGGGTAGACCAATACAGTTATGAGGAAACTGCCTGGTATGAAGGAAAGAGTGCATCGGTTAGACTGAACTCACGGGTAGAGACATTTTTAAAAGCGTGACTGTAGGCAGCTCTTCATGTTCCCACTATGGGATTTTGGCTAAGTTAACTTTTGGAGCTTAGTTTCATCATTTGAAATGTGGCGATTATAACACTAACTTTAAGGATAGAGTAAGAAAAGTTAAGGTGCTAAATTAGTGGGATTATTGATAAATTATTATTATACTTTAACACTTTTATTGGTGTATTATAGTCTCAGATCATAATGTAGTTCATATTGATAGTGACGTCCATGCACACAGCACTTGGTGGGCTTGCCCCCGGCTCCCTGCCTACTCCCCCCTTCTCTGTACAGATATTGAGATTGGCATTGGTATTCTCACATATGTACATAATGTCAATGGAAGTGATTCCTTCATTGATTCTCTCCCCCACCCATTCCCTTAGACCACCTCCCTGGAGCCACTGGAGTTTCTCCTCCATCATCTGAAGTCCCTCTGGTATCCCAATTACTCCCTAGCTTCTGCATACCAGAGAAAATGTATGACCCTTCACTTTCTGTGAATGGCTAATCTCACTTAACATAATGTTCTCCTGGTCTATCCTTTTTCCCACAAATGACATAAGTTTGTTCTTCTTTATTGCTGAGGAGAATTCCATAGTGTGTATATCCTGTAATTTTTATATTCTTTTAAATGGGATTACAGTTGGAGGTTTAGTTTGTAGACTAGCTTTGCATCTGGACTTTAGTTTTTATTCCATTGATAATTACCTATGTGACCTCTGACATTAGCTTCCTTGGATCTTGGCTCTTCCTTGTCAAAAAAGTATAAAGGCAAGTTCTAATTTTCTCCAATATATTTTTATCAGTATCTAACATGGTCCCTGGTACCCACAGGGAGAATTGGATGACTAGATAAATTAATTAGAAGAAGGAAGGGGAAGGGAAAGTAGAGAAGACAGCAGCAACAGACACTTTGTAGTTATTGCAATAAGAACTGTGTGCCCATTTCATGGATTGGATAATGTAGGTTGAGAGAGATGAACAGAATGTTTGACCTAATTAATATAGTAATACAAATAATGACTTTTCCATATCCCCCTCCTTGCTGAATATTGTCAGAGAGGATCCACTGTAGTTTATGTAAAAGATAAACTACCTAATAAAAGTCTCCTGAGTCATCAAGAAGAAACAATGATTCTAATTTAAAATAAGGTCCAAGACTTGGTTTTATTTTTAATTTTTTTTCTGAAAATACATCCCTTACTTTCTATTTATATATGACGGGGAAATGACTTCAAGCAGCAATCACTGCCAGCCAGGCTTCAAGACGGATGTTTCCATTCTGTCTTTGACAAGATGGTAGGAGGGGTAGGATGTGCTTTCATAACTTTCTGGTGCATATTTGAATGATTGTAGAAATTGAACCACACTGATGCTGTTATGACAACCTTGCCTTTTACAACCTTCTAATTAATGCCTTGGGTTGTCTAGAGAGCTGGTTCTGTTAGCTAAATGGAGAAGAAAGGTTCTCCTTGATTTTCTTGTCATACAGGGATGAAATGGTAAATAAATGCACACCATGTCTGTGGTGGCTAGCAGTTGCAGAGAGAATTACTTGATGGGAATTTGATTGACATGTGTATATAATGCAACCTCTTCTATCTCTCGTGTCATCTGATTATGTGTGCCTGTGTGTGTGTGTGTGTGCATGCGTGCGTGTGTGTGTGTGTGTGTGTGTGTGTGTAGAGAGAGAAAGTAAGAGAGAGTGAAAGAGAGAGAGAAAGGATGCTGATGTGTGTTTGCATGTATCACATTATAGGGAATAATGCATCTTAAACTTTAACATATATGCAGATGTCCTAGGTGATTTTACTGAGACCCAGATTCTGCTTCCGTCCTGGGGTAGCACCTGAGATCATACATTTCTCACAAACCTCAAATGCCTTATTCCATGCTGCTCACTTCATAGAGGAAGGAACTAGTTGATATTTATAGTTCCTTGCTGAGTACTAATAGCATGTTTACCCGTCTCATCCAAATATTCTCCCCAAACTTAGTTTAGGGCTCTTCCACAACAGAAAAATCTTGTTAAAGTGTTATGTAAGGGAAAAAGCAAATACCCAACTAAGGATTAGCAAAGAAAAATGTATCCCATCAGACAGTGCTGCTCCTGGATCCAGATGCCTGTCCCTTCCTGTGCCTGCCCATTTTCCTGTCCCCTGCTCTACTGCATACCCCCGAGGCAAATGGGAAAAAAAAGAGGGCAGAATTTAACTTGTCATAATATTTATCCCCCTTTCTGAGAGGTGACCTCCAATGAAAGCAGAGGGACGTGAATGATTTTAATCCGCGGTAACAATGGGGAACCATTCCTGACCATTTGAGCAGTATAAATATATAAAATGACAGATTTTTCTGCTCAGCCTCTCCACTTCCTCCTCCCAGACACTGGGAGGGACACATATTCACGCGCCCACAACTCACAGTATAATGCACAATGAAATTTCACCCGGCCTTTATCTTGCAGCTGCTGTTGCGATGATTAATGCCCCACTGGCTGGGAAGCTATTCTGTTGAAGAAAGACAAGGAGAGAGGAAGGCACATGAAATATATCTTGGAGGCCATTTCTCATTATTATTATTATCATTATTAGTTCCGTACCACCCTATCTCTCCTGTTAGAGAAGGCTTGATCTATTGGCAAAGGGGAGGGGATGACATTTCAAAGTGGATTTCATGGGGGAGAAATGAGCAAGGACGAAGACAAAAATAGGTTTTCCTAAAGAGAACGGACCTGGATGGGGCTTTTGTTGTTGCATTTGTCCTTTATTTGAGGGTTTGTGTATATTTCCTTTATTATCGTGGTTGTTTTCATTTTAAAGTCAAATATAATAGATGCCTCCATCTGCGTCTTCCATGTTTTTGTTTTATTCCCCTGTAGGCATTTATTTTTGCATGTGTTCTTTTGTCTTTATCGAGTCTCCTTCTGCAAGAATCAATAGGATATAACTTATGCAAATGGTATCCTGACCGCATATGCAAAAGACAGGACAGAATAATTTCAGTGCTTTCTGACTCCCACAATATGATTACCTACATATCCTGGTTGATTTCAAGTGTTTGAAATAGCTACTTAAAATGTGTATATTTCTCCGTATGTATGTATTGCATAAACCAGAGTGTCTGCTTGTCTCCTGTTCCTCATTCAAGGAAAGGGTGATTGCTAAGTCGTTTCTAGCTCTGTCATTTAAGTGGACTGCACAGCAGTAGTTGGGAAGATAAGACCATAATAGGAATGCCATACAACACATATGCCTACTGATAAAATGGCAAATTCATCAGCCTAGACAGAGAGTACTATGATTTAGAAAACGTTGTGCTTCCAAGTTGTGCTTATGAGGATGCAGGATTTATAGCTAAGGTGCCCACATTTAACTTCAACTTTAATTGGATTTTGAATTTACCTAATGAATATCTGTCTTAATTGAGGGCCTGGTATGGGTCAGGTACTGTCCTAGGCACTTAGAAAATATCAATAAACAAAACAGACAAATAATGTATTTTCTTATGGGACATATATTCTATTCCACAAACATTTAGTTCCTCATAAGCGCCAGACTTTGGGGAAAAAAATGACATAGAAGATGGGTGGGTGGAGCACACCTGTAATCCCATTACTTGGGAGGCTGGGACAAGAGGATCACAGGTTTGAGGCCAGCCTCAGCAATTTAGTGAAACTTGGAGTCTTACTAAGTTGAAACTTACTGTTTCAAACTAAAAAATAAAAAGGGCTGGAGGTGTAGCTCAGAGGTAGAATGCCCCTGCGTTCAATCACCAGTACCCCCGCCCAAAAAAGGACGCAAAAACTTTTTTTTGCATTCATGAAACATACAATTTGGTACTGTTCAGAAATATTTTCTAAATATGAGCAGACACACTTTTTGGCCAGATTTTTTATGTTGTTGTTTTGTTTTGTTTACAATATCTTTAGCATGCTGGTTTACTAGTACAATTGCAAAGTAGTAGCTCTTTTTACTTATCCAGGTGAACTCCCAGAACAAGGTGTTTCATTTCTACTCCTCAAAGACCAATTAGAAATGTAGACAATGTCTGTTTTGACTAAGATGGCAATGGTAACCACATTACAACAAAGTTATTGCATTTGGAACACATCTTGAGGGCTAACTTCGCAATGTTTATTGCAAATATTTTCTTTTATTAGTTTGATATTATACTGTCATGGAATATGTATGCTAAAAGTATCTCAAGAGATTGAACCCCACTCAGCCAAGTGAGCTTTAGGGATGGGTCAACCTGATTTTAAGTTCTAGTCTTATCATTTAAAGCTTTATGTGCAGGCAACTTGCATCTGGACATATAGCTTTGAGTATACGCTTTCTTTTTCATCGAAACAATAAGAATGAATTAATTTCATGTTTTGATGTGATTTTTATCTGAATCATATGTCCACATGGTTTAAACCTTTGCATGATATGCAGACTGTCCCTGGAGGTCAAGATACCCATTTCTTCAGCTGCTAAGAGTGCTGACTAATGGCTCTTGGCTGAATCCTTCACCAAGAACTTCCTGACAAAGAAACCAGTGAGTGACGGATGGTGGGGTGTGAGGATATACAAAGATAGCCCTTGTCTCAAGTCTGGACAACCGGGAAGAACCCCCAACTAGGGAGTTCTCTTTGGGTGCTGGGGTCAATTGAAATATTTGTTCAAGCTGCATAGAAGTTCTCCTCCTCGCCTTCTGCCCAAACTCTGATGGCATGTCTCCCAAAACTCCCCATGCATAAAACTGGGTACCAGAGTTTCTTTCCTGAAAATCTAACTTCATATAGCATTGTTAGGCCTAAAGAGACTAAGCAAGGACCAGAAGAACAGACTTCTCCTCCTCAGTCCTGTTCCACACTTGCAACTCTCTTAGATGCTTTTTCAGACACATCACTCTGTGTTTCTAATTGTGTGTTTATATTTCTATTTCCTAATGCCATCAGTTTTACATGATGACTAGTTACCTCTGACTCTGTGAGAAAAGGATTGGGATTTTTCACCCCCTCATCCCCCAACATACATGCGTGCTTCCTTACTCTCCAATTTCCCAAAAAAGTTCTATCATATTTTTATATCACCGTTCAGAGTTTACATTATTATGCCTATAATAACGTTTTTGAGGGCAATGTAAGATTGTACATGAACTGAGTTATTTTATAAATGTTCACCGGGTGCATAGAATGTGCTAGGCAACTATCTAGGAACTGAGGATACCGTAGTGAAAAAAATTAGACTAAATGCCTCCCCTGATAACATTAAACCATTATGATTATATTTCTTCTCTTCTACAACTCTTTGCTAATGAATACCCTCGTTATCTCATTAGCTTATTTTTCCAACCACGTATCAGCATTATAGATATCATAGCTATCAAAGTCTTCTCAAAATAAACACACAGGTTCGTCTATCATTTCCATTTTTTCCTTGGAGATCTTGCTGGTATCTTTAGCTCCAGTCTAGGCCCTGCTCGCTCTTCCTGGCAGCTGTCATCCTTTTCTCCCGTCTTGGTCCACATTCTCACTTCTATAATCCAAAACAACTGACCACACAACTGTCAGGAAGGAAGATTTATTTTGTCAGTTTTTGGAGATTTCGGGCTCAGTTCACATGAGGCCAGGGTCTGCAGATCTCAGGGCATGGCGGCGGAAAGCAGAGCGAGGGAGAGCATAGGCTCTGTCTTCACATCATGGATGCCAGAAGCAAGGGAGCAAGCAAGCAAGGGGATTCAAAGACAAAAGCACAGACTCTAAGGCCACATCCCCTGGGACCTACCCTCTCCAACTACACGTCACCGGTCTATGTTACCACCCAGTAAATCCATCACTATGGATTTATCCACTGATGAGATAACTACTCTCACAACTTAATTACATCAACTCTGAGCATAATACATAACCCTTCAGAAGACTTTCTATATCTAACTATAACATCTCCTTACTCCTCGTGCTGGGAAATCCCTGTGCCCCACATTTGTGTTGAATCTTGAGTTTTGTCTTTCTTAGTTTACTCCCTCATTTTGAAGGTGCACTTCATCCTATAGCCTCCTGAGAAATGGTAGATGAAAAAAAAAATCCACTGAGACATTGTCCATCTGAAGAACGTCTTAATCCATCCTCACCCTTGATTGATGGTTTGCCTAGGAAGGACTTACAGGTCAGAAATAATCATCATGAATAACATTTAAAGTATATATCAAGTGTCCTCAGGCATCCAATACTGCAATTATTGACATGGCAGTTTGGTGTCTGATTCCTAGCATGTACCTTCTTTGTTATTCTCTCTCTGAAGGACCCCAAATTACCACTTACAATCAGGTCTCTAGGACACATGCTGTTACCCTCAAACCTCAGGCTCCTGTGTAGTTGTAGTTATTTACCCATTAGCTGCCCTGTGTTGGCATCCTGACATTGATATAATTTGTTCAACTAAGCTATTACTAAGCACATACATATGCACACACACACACACACACTAAATATAACTACAGAAAAAACATAGAGATTTGACTTTAATGTGATGTAAGAGAGCTTAATTATACATATATAATATTTATTAATATATATAATAGTTATTAAAACTTTCTATCAATGCACAATTCCAGTAAGAATATATAATATTCATTAAAAGTTTCTATGCATGACTCCAGTAAGAATTATTACATTACCAACTCCCTCTATAAACTGAAGCTCTGTAAACTGAAACTATTTTGAGTATTCCAGTACTTAAGAGCATCTATTTTTCTTTTTTTTTATTTTCACTATAATGCTTGTTCCTTAGGCACCACAGACATAACATGAATTACATGTGTGTAAGCAGTTTAAACTTTTTGCATCTACACATGAGCATAAGTTCTCTCTTCTGCTTCATGCCATATTCTTTTATTTTTGAGAGGGGCAAGGTCGAGAATTGTCACTTGGAAATTTTATGGTATAAAATGACAGTCAGAGGGTTTTCTTGTTCCTGGATTCCATCATACAGTATTTGGTGGTCAAGTCTGTTTATTTGGCTCTTAGCTTTATCATTGTGATGTGTTTATTAACTTCACTTTATATGTGCTAGTTGGCAGGAAATAGAAAAAGAACCACCTCCATATTTTCTTCCCTTAAAGAGGAATAATACATTCTAAGCACCAGGGATGGGGGCTCTGCCCTCCACTAATAAATCAATGAATTCATGTTGGATATACATGGATATACATGCTGGGAATCAGATGGGTAAGTAATTACACTAAGTATGAGCCATAGGTTATATCCCCTGGAGGAGAGATGAGTGGAGATTAGGGTGAGAAAACTGTGACTGGGAGGGTACAGGGGCATTTGAGCAGAGATGCTAAGGATGTTCCCAAGACCATTCTTATAAGATATGATTTCTGTCAACATTTCTAACCTGAAAACAAAGATTGTTGGAGGCTCTGCAGTAAACCAAAATATCTGAAGAAGAAAAAGAGTGAATAGTAAAATTTACTTCCAAAGCCAAAATAAAAACACTAGATGGCTATGCAGAAAATACCTATAACATGTTCTTTTTTGACTCCTAGAGCTACTGGGAGATTCATATTTTTTAATGTGGGGGATTTAGGGCAAATACCTAGACAACCTATTTTTGTTAAGTTGTATTCAGAAAGATGCATGATAATCAATACAGGGAAGTAGAAGTCACATGAAACAGAGACAATCAGGTTATTGATGAAAAGGAAATTAAGATGCATTTCTCTCTCTCTCTCTCTCTCTCTCTCTCTCTCTCTCTCTCTCTCCCCCATTTTCAGTGAGCTGCATTCTTTTTGTTTTCCTTCTCACTTGAGTAGGCAGTTTTGTAAGTTTTCCTCTTTGCTCTGTTATAAACATTTTCCCACCTCAGCATCCTTTTTAAATTCAAGAGACATTTTCCTTTGCAATATACAATGAAAGGAGATTGTTAGAAAATATCAAAGATGGCTTTGTCATGTCTGGTGCTGTTAAATCATGTTGTATCCTAAAGAGCCCCTGTACGTGAGGCCCAGGGAATGATTTGACAATTGAACAAGCCTCAGCTGGATTTCCCCAACTTCCCCCAAACTTCCTGAGGACAGAGAGACCCAGGTGGTGGATGGAACTATTTTTTCTTAAAAGAACTGTGGGGAGCCTAGCAAGTTTATGTTTTGGGTTTTCCCTCCAAGGCAGAGGCAGCATTTGAAATGGGGGTCTTGGAACCATTTTATTCAGTACCTAATGTAAACTCAAGGTAGCAGCAGGGAATTGAAAGGGGAAAAGTCTTTGGTTAAAAAACTTAATGTGATTGGGACACAGGAAGGACTCCAGACAAAGGAGGAAAACCTTTGGTGGGGTGACAGAGGGGACTTAACAGAAGGAGGCAGGAGGGGGGATGGAGACTTAATGAGGGAAACACTTCAAAGGACCTGATATACATACACAAATTTATCAATGCCAATTACAATATTGTGCCAGGGGAAGTGGAGAGGGGGAGGGAGCTGGGGAAGGCTCACTGAGTGCTGTGTGCATGTATGCCTCTATCACTCTGAACTTCATCATGATGTATGATTACAATGGACCAATGTATTGGTCAGGGCTCACCAGATCAACAGAATTCACAGAATGAAGGGGGAAAAAAAGGATTTATTATATTAGCTCACAATGCAGTCCAGAATTTCAACTGCACGTGAAGAGTCAGAGGAATCAGCAGCTGGTCGGGTGGTCTAAGAGCCGGAGCCCCACTACTGAAGCAACCACCAATTCAGTCCAGTCCAAGATGTGAAGATAAGGAAGCTCCTCGGAGAAACGATGGCAAAGCTTCAGTTCAAAGTCCAGTCCAAGATGTGAAGACAAGGAAGCTCCTCAGAGAAATGACGGCGAAGCTTCAGTTCGAAGGCTGGAGGCGGAGGATCCAGACGAGAGCAGAAGATCAAGAAGCTCCTCAAGGAAACGGCAAAATTGCAGACTGACGATCTCAAATGAGAGCAGATGCGTTCTCTTCAGGAAGAGTAGCGGCTCCTTCTACGCGGCTTTCTCCTTCTTTTATCTAAGTCCTGCACCTATCATAACCCTGCTACCCACATTCAGGGCAGGACTTCCAGTTCAATCCGCTGTTACACAACCAAAGTCACATGATCTGGGGTGAGTCAAGTTGACAAACCAGACCAACTATTACAACCAATAAAATAAAAGAAGAAAAATCTATAGTGGCTACTGCCTGTTATGTAGAAGGATCTGGATGGAATTGGAGGGCTGAATAAGACAAGTGTTTGCTGCCTGTCTTCATGGAGCTTACATGGTGGGAAAAAGGCAGGAAGAAGCTAATTTCACAAGTAATTATTTAATCAAAATCATGACACATATGACAAAGGAAGACAGTGTCTAGGAAAACAGAAGAGGACCTGAGCTATTTTTCTTTCGGTCTGGCAAGAATTTCTTGAGAAAACAGTGTAGGAACTGTTCTGTGCAAGGCAAAAAGGGTAAGGGAGAGTGTTCTAACTGAAGGGAGGGACCTGTGCTAAGGCCCTGCACAGCAGCTGGCTGTGTCACATTCCTCTGTCTTTGGACTACACCATGGCTCTAATGTCTGGAAACACATCAGATTTTATTTATTTATTTTGTGTGTGTGTGTTTGTGTGTCTGTGTGTGATACTGAAGATTGAACCCAGGGGCATTCTACCTCTGTCCTTTTACATATATTCATATGTATGTAAATATGTAAATATATCATATATTTATATATAAATATTTTATTCATATATTTGAATATTTTATTTATTTTATATATAAAATATAAATATATTTAAAAATATGCATATTTTTTGAAACAAATTCTCACTAGGTTGCCGAGAGTCTTGGCTGAAGCTGTCTTGCAATCCTCCTGTCTCAGCCTCCCAAATCCTGGGAGTACAGTCATGTATCACCATGACCAAGAGATTTGATCATGTTAAGTGACCAGTTAATGCCCACACTTGAAGGGCTAGAAAAAAGCAAAGAGTGACCATTCTCATTGTTATGACAAATGAGTGTAGCACTGGTTGCATGAATGTTTCCAAAGCTGGACTAGGTGGCATGGCTACATGGAATGGGCTACGTGTTCTCCCAATCTGAACTCTTGATTACTGCCTCTGTGATATGCCAAAGATGCATGTTCTTCAGTGAAAATCAAGGCAGTGCCTAATGGACACATGTACGAGGATCGATGACAATGCAATGCATCACACTCACTGAAATTTTGCACAGCTAATGCGGGGCCACACACATTGAACAGATCAGATAATTGTCATGGATGTCACATCAATGACCCATGAAACCCATCCTGTATTCTACTAACAAACCATTTAGTATGGATATTTGCCTGGGTTTTCAGACTTTGCAGCCATCCTATAGTTCCTGTACTTATTTCTTCAGTAAAACACTATTAACCAGAAATTAGTCATTTAATAACTTGTGATCCTTCCTATTTTCTCGTGCCTGCCTGGTGGAAGTGGTGGAGTTCAGTGGAAACTTTCCTGCAGTCTAATTAGCCTCTCTATTTTAATTTTGTAATAAAAACTCTGAACCAGAATCTGGAGATAATGTACCAAATTCAATTCATAGATGTCAATTTCTTTATAATTGTAATTCTTTTCTCTAGTTCTTCCCACTCTCACTGCCTGGGCACAGCTGAGGCTTGGGTGATTATAAGACTTTCATGCCTACACTGCCAATTATGCCTCCTGCTTTAGGATTAAATTCATTTATTATCATTGTTGTAATTATTAGTAATAATAATGGCTCTCTCCATCCAAACCTGGATGAATAGTATTTTTCACAGTCTTTGCCTCCAAATTTAGCTTATTTCACTTCTTTACCTAGATGGTTTCTTCCTTCTTTATTGGCAGGGAATGCTCATTTTTCTGTTGCATTTAAATGCTATTGTTAGATCATTCAGGATGAAAGGCTTACTTAGCAGATTTTTCTTGGTGTGGAGAGATGGCTCGTGTCCTCTGGGCAAGGATCACCATTTAGTGGACATCAATGGAGTCTTCTAGAGGTACTGGGACTGCTGCTTTAAAGAAATATTTGAACCTGCAAAGGGTGTCTCCAGTTTCTTCCTTAGAAAGGCACCAGGTCCCAGTCCTCAAAAAGACACAAGGTTTTGACTTTCATGATGATTCTAAAAGGACATTTTCTGTCCTTTTGATGAAAGAATCTACCTACCCCCATCATTAACAAAACAGCAATGCAGTCCAACCAACAGGAAATGGAATTGGTTCCTCCTTCTTCGTGCCATGTTAATTCTTTTAAACTTCCTTCTCAAGATAAAATCTCAATATATCTTCCTTGCCAAAACTGCTTTTGTAGTAAGATCACCCCGGAAAAGTCTCAGGAAGAGAAATCATAGAGAATTCTGGGTGGGACGTCAGGGCTTTTATTTTACTACTTTGCACTTTGACCTGTGAACTCTGCAAATCAGAAGAAATCATTACAATTCATGTTGAGTATGTAGACCACGAACACTTTAAATTACAAATGTCTCTCAATGATACAGCCTCTGCAAATAATGTTCCATGGTCTTTCTAGAATATTTGTGCCTCTTCACCAGGTTTAAGGTACCAGGGTTACTGTAATGTCCTTTCCTATCTTCGTTTTATGCTTTCCTACTATGACTTGTTGATATAACTAACAGACATGGATGTAACTCATTGCTATTCCAGTCCTTCTTATGGTGAAGCATAGTCTCTTAGAGCATTAAACCTTTGAAGGGTTTGTTTCAGAATCCTAGAGTGGACCATCCTTTAAATTCCCCCGCCCATTAATTAATTTATTCCATAAGCACTGGAGACCAGGCTGGATGATTTCTGCCATGGACTGAGTGTCCTTCTAGACTCTGAGACTTCAATGAAAACAGTAAAATCATCAACTGTTACTCTAATTCATAGATTCCCAAAATTGGTGACATCGCCCCTGGTGGAGGAAGCTGGAATTATACCAGGGGTGATAGTAGCCTCAGGTGCAAATGGGGGAATTCAAATAAAAATAAGAGGGCCATGGAGGTACCCAGGGGGACAGTGAGCATTTTTTTTCTGAAAAGGTGGTATTAATCCAATAATTTGGATTCTATGTGTCTAGTTCTTATGAAACATCCATTTTGAGAATTTGGAGACTGCCAATAAATCAATGAATAAGAGACTATAATATGCACTAACAAGTGCTATCAAGAATATAACGCATGCAATGTCATTCAAGGTGACCAATGGGTGGGTAACTACTTTAGGGACAGGATCTCCAAGGAGGAATGATTTAAGCTGAGACCTGAATGGCCAAAAGTCAAGTCTATGAAGCCTGGGTGAAGAATTTCCCAGAGAGGAAGTGGTTAGTGCACAGACCCTTAGGTCAGAGTGTGTGGGTATGTTTGAAGAAAGATGAATATGGCTGGAGCAAGAGGAAGTTTGATATGTGGTGAGGTCTGAGAATTGCACAGGGCTGCGTCGTATGGGGCCTATCAGGCAGTGGAAAGCAGTTTGGATTTTTATTAAAGTGCAATGGCAAACTATCAGAATGTTCTGACTACCAGAGTGTCATGATGTGATTTATGCTTCTTAAAGATCCATTTTGTTGTCAAGGTGAGAGAGACAGGAGATGGGGCACAGAGACCTGTGATGTGACTGTTGTATCAGTGCAGGTGAAAGATAATGGTGGCTGGAACTGGGGACACAACCGGACCCCCTCCATCAACCACCCAGATTGATGGCCTCCCTCTGTGTCTTGCCCTTGCCCTGAACTACTAAATCTCTGAAACTTTAAACCCTAACATCTTACTTGTTGACCATAACTTTCAATTCTTATTACTGAAGAATTACTTAAGTCCAGGTGCATTCCTACTTCAACAAGTTTTCCATTAGTCCACAAACTGCCTTTCACCCTCACCTTCAATTCCTTTCTTCTTCTTTTGTGCTCATCCTAGATCATTTCATGTGGTTTCTGCCTCTTATCCAACCATAATGTCACATTCAACCTGGTCTTAGAAGCATTTCTTGTTCTCAATCAGCCCCCCTGCCCCACCACACTCTTACTCCTGACCAGCACCTTATTTCAACCACTCAAAACTCAGCCCCCGCTTCCCACTTTTGCGCCATTGGGTTTCAAATGTTATTTTCATGCAGAAGAAAATGTTCAACAATCATAAATTTTTTCAAATCCCTCTATCTCTGTGTTTACCCATGTCAGTCCTCACATTAGCAGGGTCCTTTCATCCCTTTGTTTGAAATCTTCTGCTCATTATCCTTTTACCTTAATCTCAAGCTTTTAGACATCATTTAATGTCCTCATCTTACTGGTACCACTAATATAGTCTTTTCAGCCTATAAGTATATTCAGGGCTTTCCCATTTTAAAAGCAAAAGTCAAACCATAGGAAAGCCACCATCTATGAGCCAGGTCCCTACTCCTTCCATCAGCCACCCAAAGTTCCCACACAAGGACACTCTTTCTTTGCTCCATGCCCAAATTTCCTGACTTTTATACTCTCACTGATTTTAGTTCCTAAACAAGTAATATGTATTTGTTGTAGATAAAATTGCAGTGAAATAAATTGAGCCACAAGCTCAACCTCCAGGAAAGATCACACCTTTTTCCTTTACTTCCTCATCTACTGATATTTCTCACATGCCCCTAACATTCTAATCAGATACTGCTATAATTTCAGATATGTTGTTCTTTCCACTTGGGCACATATAATATATGCAAGAGCCTGTTGGTTCATGTATGCAAAGAAGATAATACCACTATTTCCATAGAGTTATTTTGAGAAGAAAAATGAGTTGATGTATTTCAAATGCTCAGAACAGTGCCCAGTACACAGTAAGCACTCAATAGATGTTAGCCAGTATTATTGTTGTTATTCTTCCTTTACCCCCTCTATCTGCCCAGGAAGGTAATAACCCCTTAAGACTCCATTTAAATGCTGCCTCCTTGGTGAGTTAACCACTTTTTCTGCACCCCAATCTTACTCTGCCAAGCTCAACTGTGTCATTAACTCCACAAGTGATTTTCTTGTTGTAATGAATATCTATGCACACTTTAGTTTGGTACCTCTTCATGTTTTTCAGACAACGTAGACTGCAGCAGGAAGTTTAAAATCCTTAGCCATATTTTAAACAAGTCAGTGGTTGGGCTTGCACTTTAACACCAGAACCTCTGGAGAGCACATCTGTGCTGCTGTACCTGTCCATAATGAATTCTCAAGCAGACCCCTGCTCCATTACATTTACCACTGAGATATTTCAAACAGATATGAATGGACCATAAATAAGTCAACTAAAATAAATAAAATTAAATCCATTATACTTTCCATGTTATCAGTAGTTCAGTCAACATACTAGAAATAGAAAAATGTGTGTGTGTGTGTGTGTGTGTGTGTGTGTGTGTGTGTGTGTAATGAGAAATTCCTATCTTCAATTGGGGAAGAATATTGATATAAGTAAATGATAAAAGTAGGAAGATTTCATTAGTATTGAAATAATAAATGGTAAAAGTAGGGAGGGTATCTGAGGCCACATTTTAGAAAAATCTATGTAGACAGAGAAAACCTAAGGGTTAAAATATTGAGTGAGTTTTTCTCTGTATGGTTTTACCTCTATGATTATGGAAGTTATAAAAAGAAGTATTTATCTCTATATGTGTTCTATACCAATGTGATCTATCTCTCTAATTAGATAGTCAATTATTTTTAAAGAGCTGCAAATAAGCCCTATAAGAATGTCATAAATGCATTCCATTTAGAGACATCTTGCAGATAAATTTTATTTTTATTCTTTCTATGTCCTCCTGCAACCTTAAAAGACTAACAACAACAACAACAACAAAAATCTTACTACCCAACCGATTCAAGAAACAGATCATTACTGCCTGGTAGTATGTTAATCATGCTCGCCATTCCTTCCGCATCATTATTCTTTGGGATAGCAAAGGTGGGTGGTGTGTGAGCCTCCTTGGAGAAATGAACAGTTGCAGTAGACAGGCTTCTTGAGTGATTCAATGTTTTTTTTTTCATGTAAAAACTCCCAAGTAATAAAGAAACAGTGAAATATATGATGTATAAGTAGAATTATTAATTAAAAAAACACTATATCTTTTGCTTCCATCAGATCTTCCAAAATATAAACAAACTGGAGGTAGGCCAGACAGAAGCAACAAGAATGATTAGGGGGACTGAAGGAATGACTTAGGGAGAAAGATTAAAGGAGATATCTCTGTATACGTTGGCTAGATGACAACTCAGAGGAAATGACATCACAGGCTATAGATACATATTTGTAAGTGGCTGGCCACAGCAGAGCAAGAGATTACTTAGGTAATGGGATGAAATCAAGGGAGGGACACTTTTAAACTCCATATCTGGCTTTCCTTTTTGACTGTGAGAATTAGTAGATTAGAAAAGAGCTATCCTTGAAGTACTGCTTGGATTAAAGGAAGAAGCAGGGTGTGGTAGCATGAAATCTCTAATAGTCTATCCAATTCTGAACAACTCCTTCCCAGGAAGCAGATTTTACTCACTTCTTAATCCCTGGGATTTGACACATTAAAGAACTCCATAGAGAGAGAAATCATGATCCATTCAGTGAGAATGCAATGGTCTTTGGAGTCAGACATCATGAATTTTTTTTTTTTTTTTTTTTTTTTTTGCGGTACCGGGGATTGAACGCAGGGGCGTTCTACCTCCGCGCTACGCCCCCGGCCCTATTTTTTATACTTTATTTTGGAACCGGATCTCATGAAGTTGCGGAGGGCCTCACTAAGGAGAGAAAGAGAGAGACAGAGACAGAGACAGAGACAGAGACAGAGAGAGAGCGAGAGCTGAGGCTGGCCGCAAACCCGGATCCTCCGGTCTCCGCCTCCCAAAGTACTGGGATTACAAGCGTGCGCCACCACGCCCGGCTATGGATTTTGTGACATCTCTGCTGGTTTATTGTTGCACAACCTTCAGCAAGTTACTTAACCTTGCTACGCCTCATCTTTAAAGTGGGTATGGATGTGTTCCTTATAGGATTGAGGTTTACATGGACCATCTTAGCATCTCCTTTTACCTACTTAATTGCTATTAAATTCATCCCTCCTTGTCACCATCACCACCGTTGTCTTGGTCACATCATTAGTTTCATAAATGGTTTCCTGGAGTCCAAATTTACCTTTCTTCAATCATTCCCTAATGCAGTCAGGATAACATTTTGTAGTTCCTATCTGATTAAGCCATCTGTTGCTGAAAAACTCCACAGAATCCCGTTGACTTTAGAATAAAGTCTAAACTCCTCAGGATGGCATATTTCTTGCCATCATGCCTGACTTTCTAGTTCCAACTCATATTATCCATCCCTCCCACAGAATGCTTTAGTCATGCACACTTGCTTTTGTTTTCTAAAATGAACTTTCCTCATTTATGTGTTGTACAAATGCATAAACATGCTGGTACCTCTGCTGAGAACCCACTCTGCACTCCAGTCTTCCACTCTTTGTCTAGCTCATACTCTTCCTAAAAAGCTGAGCTTACATTTGACCTGAGCTGCAATATCTGATCTGGATTCCAGTTGCTCTACCATGTGTTCCCACGGTAAATGGAGCTTATCATCATCCTACTTCATAGTAGGATTCACTGTGTTGTAATTATCTTTTCACAGCTGCCTCTCCTAATAGACTTTAAGCTTTTTATTTAAGTAGATGAATAGATTAATGTCTACCACATAGAAGGCATGGGGCACATTTTTTGAATAAAAGAACAATGGATGGATGTGTGCATGAGTATAAGGAAATAGCTAGACTATAAGAGATCATCAATGAGCGCACTTCTTTTTCCTTTGAGTTTTGAAATTAAGGAATATACCTGTTTGTCTCTAGTGATGACGGTATTGAACAGGTTATTCTGTTATTCTTGTGCATTTATATCTGTTCTGCCCACCTCTGTCCACCACATTGGGAAGATAATATATTCCAGGAGGAGCAGCGGGAGGCTAGGAAACCTGGGATATATATGAGTGCCCATTAGAGAGAAACAGCAACATACCAGACATGAGGTACTATTTGAAAATACCCTACCTTTATAGGTAAATATGGATCTTCATTTCTACAACCAGAAGCTCTGCGATTCTGAGAGCCTGGTTGAAGAAAGTTGGAAATGAGGACAAAGGGGACTGAAATGGGAGTGAAGTAGGAATGGGGGAGCAATAGACACAAAACAGACTTTTCCTTCTATGTATTCTGTTCCTCTCCCTGGGACTTGCCCATGCCCATTTGCTTGACCTTGGAACACATGTCCATCCTCCCCTTGTCTACAGTTTGCCCTAATTGCAAGGTACATTGTAGAATCTTGATGATGAGTTGCTCACGCCAAGGGCAGAATGTTAAGATTCATGATATTTGAGTCCACTCTGTTAACAACCTGAGCAGGGTTTTCATTCTTCCTTCCCCTTGTTTTCTCCTTCACCAAGTCTCCTTTCTCACTCTTTTGTGTATGCGTGTGTAGAGGAGACAAATGCAATTTCAGACCTAGCAATGAACAGCCACCTAAAAGTATACCTGAGGGTCTCCTGTGGCTTTTTGCAGCTGTGTGATAAATTGCCATCTTCACAATTAATTGTTACCTTTTCAGGAAGTGTTTACTCATTTCCATCTCCTGGCTGGCATCAGTGAACCACAGAGCTAGAGAGCCAAGCACCCCACTCCTCTCTCAGGAGCTTCTACGTGGCGAGAACAGCAATCAGTGGGGCTGATGCATGAGGAGTGGTACCTCCATTCTGAGATGCAGCCCAGGAATTCAGTGAACACCCAGGCCGTGCCTTCTCAAATGCCTTTTAATAGACTAACTTGTTTCCCATTGCTTTAGGCTCCACATTAAAATTTCTGTGAAGTTTACCCCAAGCTAGGTCTCACAGCCTCAGAAAAGGACTAGACTTTCAAAACACTTTTCTTGTTAGATTGCTACTGTACTCAAGAGCTGAGACATTTCTCATGCACCCTTTTACAAACATTACTAAGCCTGCTCAGTTTTACATGGTGTATGCTGACACACACATGTGACCTGACCTTACTACATCTCTAGAGATAAATTGCCCAAAAGGTGAACTTGATAGGCTTCTGGGTGAGAATGGGCTTAACCCTTGTTTTCCCACTGCTCTTTTAGTGATATCCTGTGTCTCTAAGCCACAGAGTCCAGGAAACATTACAACATACACTTCGTCATGGCACCTCCATTATGGCTGAGTGTAATATGTTCACTGGCTGTCATGAGGGCTGATTTCCGCTCCTCCTTCCACAGGGACATTTGGCAATGTCTGGAAACATTTTTTGGTTGTCACAGTAGGGGGAGGAAAAGCATATGAAGGAGCCACTGGTATTCAGAGTGGAGGCCACAGATGCTTCTCTCTCCTATTATAACTCTGAAATACATAAATCTCAGTATACTTATACTATCAGAGATACTTAGAAAGTCTAAGCTGTGAGTTCTGGTCTCTGAACATTTGAGAGAAAAACAACCAATATTTATTTTGGGGCTCTGACTATATGGTAGAAATCTATGTGGACCCTGGTACTTGCCCAAAGTTTCATGGCAGCTACACAGCACTGGCATGGCTGTGTCCCTGAAGGAATCATAAGTCTATTGGAGAAACTTAGAATCTAGTGATAGATGAGGACACATGTACACACATTGAGTGGCATTGGATGTGCTTAGATTCAGTACAGAATTTGATGATATAGTGAAAACTGGAACAGTCTCAGAAGGTTTAATGGGGTAAGATGAATTTAAGCACAGTCTTAGGGTGGCCAAATGAGCAAGCAAAGAGGTACAATTAATTTATGATGCGTGCCTCGAAGAGTGAAGAGGGGGGAGAGCTTGGGATGAAGGAGCAAAGCCTGATTATTACCTGTACTCATTGCCAAGTCCTCAAAATCACCTGCCAAGTGCCAGGTGCAGAAATTGCAGAACTCTTTGGGAGATCAAAGGGGAAATATCAACCTGGGTTTTAAATCTATGCAGGGATCTTCCTTAGAGACATTATTTGGGATCTTGAAAAAATGAGCGAACATAAATGGGGGCCAAGAAATTTAGGACTCCTGAGGAACTATAGGTTGACACGTCTACAATTTATATTTCGCAAAATAAAATTGTGGAAAAAATGACAAGTGGACTTCAGAGACCCTGAATTTGAGGGGTTCTTTTTGTTTCAGATCAACAGAAGGGAGATTTTAGGCACATGGAGCCTGGAGTTTCTTAAAGAAACCCGTGATCAGCCAAGCACATCCTGTGTGTCTTGTCCTGCCTTAGTTCCATCTCCTTTCGGCTGTTGGATTGGGGGTATTTCTTTAGAGAAGGATTTCAGGAAGTACAGACCTAAACCCTTAGTTGCCACTGAGTGACAATGGGTAAAATCACCATTGTGGAGTTTGGGCTGGGTGAGGTCATGTTTACCTCTAACCTTATACACCGAATCCCCTATTGACTTCTCTGTTCCAGTCAAAGAGGTTTGAGAAAAAGTAGCATATCCCAGGCATGTTTTACGATGTCTCAGTGAAATGTTGGAATAAGCAATGTCAGCAGCCTTATGTTCTCACTAATGATCTGGTATACCTTATGAATAAACAACACCAATTTTTCGTTACTGCATCTCATTCACAGCATATTTATAAAATCATAGCTCTACAGTATTTTTTGACAGAGATTCTGGAAGGGGAAAAATGACAGTGCAGTTGTTTGCTAACATCTGGGTGCAGTTTTTGCACATGGGTATTGCCCGAGGAGAATTGTTCCAAGGCAGGAAGCTAATCTGACTCATCTCTCTACCTATAGGCACTTAAAGAAGCTGTCAGATGGTTCCCACAGTGACAAATTTGAGTTCCCAGGGAGCTTACAGAAGTGGATTTCAGACACATTTTGGAGGGCATTCCTACTCTCTTTTCAAGGGAAAGACTCCTGCAGCATTTTTGCCAAACCCTCACTGTCTCTTCTTATTTTTAATTTTTTTCTTTGCATTTGCACCTCAGAAACCATAGACTTGGGCTAATTTTTTTCAGTTTTGTTGCTATCTTATTCATTTTAAAAAGAAAATTGTAGTGAAAAGTCACTCGTGTGACTTGGAGACACAGGTATTCTGCTTTCACTAAGATTTGCTTTAAAATGTCTTTCTTTGACCCCATTTCTGTCCCTGAGTGCTAACCACCTTGGAAGTATTAGCATTGTTTCTCTATCATCAAATAGGCATGGTCTGTCTGGCTTGGGATATTTGATTATAAAACTACTTCCACAGAACTTCATTCCATTACAAGAACCATTTGACTAGCAGAAAAAAAATTAAATGCTTAATGTGCAAATCTTTGTACACTGACCATAGCATTAGTCCATCAGAAGGTCTAATATGTTGAATCCAAAGCTCATAGTCTCTATTTTAATTGGCTTGTAAAAGTTGCTCAGCACTTGTAAAGAGTTTCACAATTGCTGAAATCTGCATTATCTTCTGGATATGAATATCACTTCCCGAATAGAATGTTTACCGGGTGTCACACACAAAGCTGGAAGTCTTCCCTGTGTGGCACTATTATCTTCCCAGTTTATAGATGAGAAGGCAAGATTAAGTTACAAAATGTATTGAAAGTCTTGGGGGGAAGGAGTACCTTTTGTTTAATCCCTTGTTGAAAAACTCCCCAGACTTTTGAAATATAGTAAACTAAGTGGGAAGGGGAAAGAGAATGCCTTAGGCCAGGCACAACTACATGCAGCTGTAACATCCAGGAGAAACCACACAGCTTTGACAACCTAACCTTGTGTCTCCTTTTTCACTGTTGGGAAAACTAAGAATAATTTACATAAAGTGCCTAGCAGAGTGCCTGGCAAGTTGTAAGTGTTCAATAAGTGTTGCTGGTATTATTTTTGCTACTGATATTTTTATTTAACCATAGAAACACAGAGCCCTGAAGACAATTAAGCAAAATCTGGATGCTATTAACAGTGTTCCTAGATATTTGTTGCCTGAAATATATTTACAATCAATTTTTCTTAGCAGTTGACACCTTCTACTGAGCGCTGACTGAAACTACAATAACAATAACAAATTTTTCCTTTATTTTTTAAACAACAATTTGAACCTTGAGTTTGTTCCCTTTTGATGGGTTGCGGTTTGACTAGACCAACGGTGTGTGTGTAGCTAGCTTTAGAGAAATATGAGCTTTTGATATACAGAAAATCCTTGCTGACTAGTCAAGCTATGAATACAGGAGGTGTTAATTTTTCAAGTTTACACAATCCCCTCTCAAGACCTATGCAGTGGTGTGTTGCAACTTGGGGTCACTTCAACCTTTCAGCAAAGAGCCAGGGACAGTGCCTGCAGCTGTAGTGTGGTAGGAGAGCTTGCTTGTCAGGCCCAGAATGATAGAAATGTGGAGGAGCACAGCCCAAATGATTGGTTTGTTTCAGGTCACAGCCCCACGCATACCCACAGGTGATTAGATGTAAGCAAAACATTGTCCAGCGTAACCTTTGAAGCTTTCTAAGGAATAGCACTGGCCAATGTCTCCTTTCTCTTTCCTTTGCTTTAATTCATCTACTGTGAATGACCCCTATTTTCTTGTTGCTGTTTTATAGCAATGAAAAATAGAAAAAAGAACCGCCATTGTACAAATATTACTCTTTTCCTTTGGCCTGGAGAAAAATTATTACAAGAGAAATCCTGGATTTCTTTTTTCCCTCCAGAACTTAAAGGAAATAGCAGGTTATAAACAACCCTGACAAGATCACAATCTGAGGCTAGCTTTTGTCACCTCTGTAGAGCCCTGGATGGGGGAGGCGATTCATTTCACATGTGTGCAAATCAGACACTGAAATTGGGCAAGGTTCCTTTTCGTAGGAAAAGTGAACTCCTTCCTCTCCAATTGCTGGCCTCAACCAAGAAGTACCTTCTCCCGGAAGCCAGGTGGGAGTGTTCCTCTGAAGCCCTACCTCTGCTGCAGGGTAGACGGCTTTAAAGCTTGATTATTCCTGCAGTGTCTTAACTGAGTAGGTGTTTCTTAGAAAATTAAAAGCAAAAATGCCTCCATGGGATAAGCCTTCTAAAGTGAAGCAAAGCCTTGTGCACAATGTTTGAAATGTAGACCAGTTAGTTGATGGCCCTTCCTACCTGGGGAGAGCCTGTGTGAGCAAGAAGTAGGTAGCTCCAGCATTTTCAGCATGGGAGCAGGCTGGCAGCCCCGGCCTGACAGGACCAACACTGCTCACGTCTGTCCAAATCTCTCTCCTGCCAGGAGGCAGCTCCCTTTCTTTCCCATTTGATTTGTCTCATGAGGAGAGGTTGCTGGCACCCACTGCTTCCAGGGCAGTCCTGAGCACAGGCAGTGGGTGCCTTTGAAAGGCACACTGTGACAGAAGGACTTTGAAGACAAGGGGAGACTTTTCATCTGTGCAGGCCCCAGCCGGAACACTGGTTCTCAGTGCAGTACAAGCCGTTTCAAAGTTATCTCCCACGCTGATAGGAACGTGATAACACGGAGCAGAGAGGTGCCATAATGATTTCCTTTCAAATGGCTGCTTCACCATTTATCTTTGCACGCTGTCAAAGACTGATATGGTCTGGAGTTTGCAGTGGCATGGAATAATTAATCTCCCACTGGGGAAGTAAGTTTCTCATTTGTCTCCTGAGAAATTAGCTCCGCATTGACAGGAAAAGTAGATGGAGGAATGGGAAAAGGGGAGGGATGTGGTGTTTGGAACTCTAGGTGCCAACTTGTAGCATTGATCCAATTGTTTAGAGCTTTGATTGAGCACCTACTGTGTGCCAAGTGCCGGGGATACAGAGGATTCCTATGCTGTAGTCGTGCATGGCCACTTGATGGTCACATTGTCTTTCTAAATGCTTGAAACCCTGATAAAACATCCAAAAGTGCTTGTGCTATCTTTTTTTTTTTTTTTTTGTGGTACCGGGAATTGAACCCAGGGGCATTCTACTTTCGGGCTACACCCCTAGACCTATTTTTTATTCTTTTATTTGAAACAGGAGCTCACTAAGTTGCGGAGGGCCTCACTAAGTAGCTGAGGCTGGCCGCGAACCCAGATTCTCCAGTCTCAGCCTCCCAAGTACCGGGATTACAAGCATGCGTCACCATACCTGGCTGTGCTATCAATTTTTGACAACTATTTTTTCTTTTTTGGCAGTGCTGGGGACTGAACTCAGGGCCTTGTGCATGCTAGGCAAACACTGTATCCCTGAGCTACATCCCCAGCCCATGCTATCGTTTTTTTAAGCTGATTGTTGCTGAGCATTTGTATTAGTTATAAAGGCTAAACCTCTAAGACAAAGAATCCCACCACCACCACTAGTGCAAAGCAGCCTAGTTAAGTATTTATTTATTTAGTTTATTTAAATGTGTCTATCCAAAGGTGAGTGATCTGGGGCTAGTGGCGTGTTTGGCCTTCCCAGCATGTGGTTCCCATCTCTGGAGTCAAGTCTTTCCTATTATTCAATAAGACGGAAGAGGAAAAAAAGAAGAGCATTGCTTTACCATGCTTAAGGGTAACCCCCTGAAGTAGCACCGGTCACAATGCTTGTATATATCCTATACAGCCACAGCTGTCTACAAAGCCAGATGCAAGAAAAGACAGCCGGTAGCCGGATGGCCATGTAACTTGTTTAAAGCTAGTTAGGCTGGAGCTGGGGGTGGGGCTCAGTGGCCGAGTGCTCTAGTGTGCAAAAGGCCCTGGGTTTGATCTCCAGTTAGGGGGTCCTATTTCTAAAAGAAAGAAGGAAAACTAGGTACAGAGGAACCATAGCAATCTCTGCACAGATATACTGGTTGAATTCCTTTTTGCTTGTCTAAATTTCTAGCAACTCACCTCTCTGATGAAGGAACTGAAAGAAGTGTGCTCTAGAGTTCGTTTCAGTTTCAGAGTCAAAATAATGATAGTACAAGGCACTTCCTTCTTCCCCAACTTCTGCCAGGTATAGTGATAGGCTCTGTTCTGGGAATTTTGTTTTGAGCCTCTTTCTTTTTTTTTTCTTTTCCTTGCTCCTTCTTTCTTTCTTTCTTGATTTCTTTCTTTCTTGATTTCTTTCTTTCTTTCTTTTCTTTTCCTTTTTTTTTGTGTGTGTATGTGCGTGCTAGGAATTGAACCCAGGGCATTGTGGCATTCTGCATCTGAGCTACAACTCTGGCCCTTTTTACTTTGAGACAGGGTCTCACTAAGTTACTGAGGGTCTTGCTAAATTGTTGAGGCTAGCCTCAAACTGGTGTTCCTCCTGTCTCAGCCTCCCGAGTACTGGGATAATGGGCATTCACCATTGTACCCAGTGAGCCTCTTTCTTTCTTTTTTTTTTTTTTTTTTTTTG
>PVJS01028966.1:0-11845 GCA_004027185.1 Glis glis
AGAGAGAGAGAGAGAGAGAGGGAGAGAGAGAGAGAGACAGAGACAGAGAGAGAGAGAGAGAGAGAGAGAGAGAACTGAGGCTGGCCGCGAACCCGGATCCTCTGGTCTCCGCCTCCCAAAGTACTGGGATTACAAGCGTGCGCCACCATGCCCGGCCCCCAATATATTTTTTTAAAGAGGATACTTTATCAGCATGCACAATTCCTTTTTTTTTTTGTATTGGCTTGTTGGCCCCATCCCTTCCTTTCTAGTATTATATCACATAACTATAGCTAGGAGAGGGTAATCCTATTATCTAGATAATGTGATAATTTCCTGCTTATATTACAGAGAGAGGTAAAAATCGTCTAGGAAGGATTGATACTTTTGCTTGCCAAATGGCGCTTAAGAACCCCCATGTGCTCATGATTTTAAAAGCTAAAGTAGTAATATCAGTACTTTTAGAGCTTAATTTTTTATGGAAAGGACAGGCTTGGGGGATGACATTCCAAGTTTCAGAATGCTATTTTACAAGAAGCATCCTGACCTTCTTCTGATAGACACTTGCCAGATCAGTCACAGGGGACATCCCCCTGTGTCTGGTGACAGGAGGGAAGCTTAAGTGAAATCTTATTCACAATGGGACCGTTGGTGCCACACACCTCGCACAACTTCTTTGTCATGTTATGTTTCAGGAGAGTCTGTCTAAATGGCTACATCTGGTTAGCAAATCAACAAATAGCCACAAGCCATGCTTAGCTCCGCCCCGTGCCGCTGGTGTCCTAAGCACACACACATGCATGGTTATAGATGGTTTTAGACAATGCATTTTTTATTGTATTCTGGACAATGATTAGTCATATCCAGCCTGTAGCAGATTAGCCTTTCATAATCATAAAGCTTTATAACGTTGATACCGATGATTCAGAAGCAAAGAATGTAGGAGAATTTTGACACTTCAACAGCAGTGTGTTAACTGGATCTGCTCTTCTTGTTGGGAAACTATTTCCAAGCAGTGGCATTTGTGGCATTTGGCAAACTCATGGGCCTAGGAGAGACATCATTTAAAAATGACAGGGGCTGGGATTGGGACACCTTCTCTGATCCTTGTCAGATCTCAAGTACAGGTTATCTTGAAATGTCGGATTGGAATTGTGTGATTCGGTTGTTCCTTTTGATTATATTATTCATTTTGAAGGATGTCCCTTCTGCTACTTGTAATATTGATCTGCTCATCAAAGACATCCTCTGAGGGCTTTCTGCTGTTCTCACCTCTGGTTTTAAGACCCCTTCCCTCTGCCTTGAGTACCTGTCCCTGGCCATGGCCACGCTCTCCCGATGCCCTCTGTCACAGCTTGGGTCCCCAGGAAGCAGGCTTGGGCATGGAGATCAGTGTGGGGGAAGTTTATTACCAAGTGGTCTTGGGAAGGAAGGAACTAGTAGTGGGCATTGGATCTAGATTTGTTTTGGCACCAAGGCATTTCCTATTTTTGCAAGTGGAGCCCTGTATTTAATTTTGTTACACTTATTTTCTTTTTTTCAAAGTGTTGGTGAGTGGAAAGTCTTCATCATGAGCTCTTTTGACCATGTTGCTGCGCTGGCGAATCCCTTAGGTTACTTATTAACACTCTACTTCTCAATCTGCCTCTTTAGCATGAAGGTAATCGGAGTACCTATCTGCATAGTGTGAGTTGAGAGCACAGAGTAAATTCTCAATCTATGCTAGTCATTGATATTTGACCATTTGCCACCCCTTCTTTTTTTTTTAAACCACCTTAGGCAAGAGTTGGAAGCCCTTAGCCAGTAGATGTTTACTTACTTAACAAGAAGAGGAAGTCTTAGTTAACGCCCTAGAGAAACCAAGGGAGAAACTGTCCAGTGTGGTACAATACCGAAACTGAACCAAGCTGGGAGTCCCACCCTTTCTGTGGATGAGCCAAAGGTCGCTTGGCACTTGCTGAGCCGAGGGGAGTGCCCTCTCACTACGTCTTGGGGATCACTTGGAGGAGTTTTGCCTGAAGCCTGTGGCTAGGTGAGTTTGAGTTTGTGAATGTTTTCTTTGCTAAGGAGGGCCCTCAAAGGCATAATTATTAGAGAAGGTGTTTGTAGACCTTGAAACATGTAAGTGGTATTTTTAGTCCAAGTAAGCCCTTTGATAAGTTTTTTTTAAATTCCCTTTTGATATTCTAAGTGGATTCTGAGCTGGGTGAAGTTACTGTTCTCTCAGTCTGCACAGGGTCCTGCTTCTTGTCTTCTTGCTTCCAGAGATGGGGATTTAAAGGAGTTCCTCCCCTTGAGTTATGCTGATTGAGAGAGTAATCTTCCCCCTCCTGTGATAGCTCAGAAGAGATCTGTTGGCTCTGAACAGTTAGGAATGCACAGACATGTAAGATTTTTAAAGTTTCCTTAAAATTACTTTGAAATTAATCTTACATGCAAATATAACCAATTTGACATGATTATCCTATAAATGTTGACTGCCTTGAATTGTTTATACAATGTTAGTTGTACTATGGAAATTTGCTTGTTAACCAAGTTGAGCCTTCTTAGGTTGTTACTGGCTTGGAGTCAGCAGACTTAATGCTGCCAGATTTCTGTGTAAACATTTTACTTGGGACCCAAAATGTAGCTGAATATGTGTATTTAAAGTTTTTTTCCAAATCCATGGATATTAATGCAATTTGTAAATGTTTAAAAAGTCAGTTAATGGAAGCTTATAAAGAACAACTGCTTTAAAAAAATCCAAGCTTAGAATTACAGTGTTTTAAATACCAAATTTGAAGTTAGTGACAAACACAAATGATTCTTAAGATATAGCGGTCCCCGTATCTTTTATTTTTCTGGTTCTTATTGGTTTATTTGTTACATTTAGTCTTATTCAGAAGGAAACTTTATGTTATCGCTCTGTTACTAGTAATTACATGCAAGACTAAGGTTGGGCACTATTTAATAAAAAACATGAGCTGATAATGTTGTGTCAACATACTAGACAGAGAAAAAGTAAAAGACTGGTTAAGTCATTGTTTCGGTGCTGAGAAATACAGTTTAAGGTCACGGTTATAGCTTGTTAATACTGTTTTGAAATAGAGTCTTGTATGTGTTGGTTTGCTGGTGTGTGTCTGTAATTTTTTAAGATTCATCTGTGCCATAAGGGGCATTATCTAATGACACAAAATTTGACTGCCCATGCAAATGTTGGTAGAATAAATGCTTTTGGTAGAATAAGGAGGCGAGATTCCTTGAGATGTTTATGGCTTGATTTATTCTAACCCTTGCTGTAAAGTTTTGGTGAGCTCTGCTGGCCAGATTCCAAGGCGGATGTCAGTCTCGAGTGCAGTATAAACTCCATATATTCTCTGAGAATGCTATATAGAGCATTTCTCCAGTGACTCAGCTGCCCTGACTTCTTGCTGTATGTACCTGGAATGGTTTAAAAGAGGTTTTCATTTCTCAGCAGCTAGACTTGGAAACCATTTCCTCAATTTAAGTAAATTGTATATAAGAAGAAACGACTGGGGAGAGGATAAGCTGTTTAGTCTCGTTTCTATATAAATAATTCCGGAATAACTTGTGTAGAGAAGTCCCCCTTTCAGTTTACTTTTAGAGACATCATTTGTCCTTAATTCTTCAAGGTAGGTACGAAGTTTATTGCGGGGAGCTGCCTGGAGTTTGAGAGTGCCTAAGTTAGTGCATTATATACTAGACTTTTAAATAGTTAATTGAGCTTGTATAAAAATTTCATACAGTAGATGTAATGAAATAAATTAGCATATAGTCTTCTGATTACTTCCCCTATAGGATATTTCTAATTTAAGTAAGCAAATACTTTAAATTTCCTTTTTACATTAGAGTTTAGAGTTTAGGTTTATATATGTGCTTTTAGTTGTTTAATTTGGCATGTAAGTACTTACAAATTGACCTTTGAGTTATTTGAAGAGATTGTAATTGTTATTTTGGTTAAAATTTGTGGCATTCGTACGTAGAATCTTGGGTAAGAAACGTATTAACTCAATTGGGAATTTGATTTGAAGAAACTTGAGATAGTTTTAAGTGGTTGTTATACATTTCCTAAAATGTGAGAGCCATTTGTGAAATATTGTACTTGTAGTGTGAAATCCAAGCAGAATAATGTGTTGAGTTTCCTACGCTGGCCTTCGATCCCATACCACCATTTGTCCAAGAAGGCTTAGGTTTTGAGAACATTGGTGTTCTTTTTCTTGTTTTGGTATTTGTCTTCTTGATTATTAAAAATACATTGTAGCCGGGCGTGGTGGCACATGCCTGTAATCCCAGTGCTTGGGAGGCTAAGAAAAGAGGATCACAGGTTCGTGGCCAACCTCAGCTACTTAGTGAGGCCCTCCGCCACTTAGTGAGACCCTGTTTCAAAATAAATATTAAAATAAAATCAGGCTGGGGATGGAACTCAGAGGTAGAATGCCCCTGGGTTCAATCCCCAGTAAAACACACACATAAAAAATACAATGTAGCTGGGCGTGGTGGCATATGCCTGTAATCCCAGTGCTTGGGAGGCTGAGACAGGAGGATCACAGGTTCATGGCCAACCTCAGTTACTTAGTGAGGCCCTCTGCCACTTAGTAAGACCCTGTTTTGAAATAAAGAATAAAAATAGGGCTGGGGGTGTAGTTCAGAGGTAGAATGTCCCTGGATTCAATCCCCAATACCACAAAATAAATATATAAATAAATAAATGAAATGAAAAATAAATAAAAATAAAAATACATTGTGTCAGATATTGCGATGTAATTCAGAACGATACTATTTAGCTTTGCTAGTCCTAAAATCCCAATCGCCAGATTTGAAGCTCTGCTAATAACCCTCTGCTGTCTTCTTTACCTTCATCATTTCTAAAAAAAAAAAAAAAATTCTTTTCTCCTTATGCAGGTAATTTCTTTTTTTTTTAGTTCACCATTTTGTTATTTGCCAGACCAAATGACATGGCTAGTATTCACTCAACAGAGCCATGGATATCAGTGTTGGACACAAAGCCTAGGCTACTGGTTGGACAAAGAGGCTCTGCCGCTCTGGCCGGCAATTGTACACGTGGCGTAAATTCTCTTTTTTTTTTTGCAGTACCGGGGATTGAACCCAGGGGTGTTCTACCTCCGCGCTACACCCCCGGCCCTATTTTTTATACTTGATTTTGAAACCGGGTCTCACAAAGTTGCGGAGGACCTCACTAAGGAGAGAGAGAGAGAGCGAGAAAGAGAGAGAGAGAGCTGAGGCTGGCCGCGAACCCGGATCCTCCGGTCTGTGCCTCCCAAAGTACTGGGATTACAAGCGTGCACCACCACGCCCGGCATAAATTCTCTTAACTTGTTTATCCCAGCCTGCATTCCTGGAATCCAGCTCCCTTCTGCCCCTTCTTACCTCCTCCCGCATTCTTCTGGCTAACCCGCCCTTTGGACTCCCCCTTCCCATGGCGTAAGCCGTCAGGTAGGATAGGAGGTGCTTCATCACCTGTAGTCATGTGTCTTGATTTATAGCCTGGGCTTCTTGTTCTGAATGCGGGATAGTTCCCATCTCCTGCCTGTTTCTCTTTACTCATCGTGCAACTAGAAAACCTCTCCTTTACAACTAAAATTGACCTTCTTAAGGTCTACTGGCCACCGCCATTATCTGTCTCCTGGTCTTCTCTCCAAATAGTAAACGGAATGTTTTGTATTTTCCGCATTTTCTTATGGTGCTTCATGTCCTGTCTTGTGTCATGTTTATTTTTACATATGTTATGATAGTTTACTCCTCCCACGGTGTGGATGGAGTTTAAATGATTAGGTTATTTAAGTCACCGTGGGTTGGAGGTGTTTTTGAGTGGTTTCTCCAAGTTGTCTTCCATTCAGTAGATGCGCGATATAAATATTTGGTGACAGTCAACGGAATGACATGGCAGGGAGCCGTGACTCGCAGCAGATGTTTTACTCTTCTATTGGAATGGACATCTGGGGACATGTCTAAAGAAATGTGGCGTGGTGTTCTGAATTGGAGCTGTTCCTAGCAGAGATCGCTGAAGAGACAACCTAAGTTGCAGTTAAGAAATGTTTTGGATCATGTGCCCCGGTGGCTCATTACTGACAGAGGGAGAACAGCTCTGTCTAGGAAAAGAACTCAGGATGAGAAGAAATCCACGAGCAGCCTGGGCTTTGTAGACACTGACTGCAGTTCTGAGTCAGAGAACGTTTTTCTTGAGTTCATTGTTTAGGAAAAAAATGCAGTTAGCTCTGATACAATGCTGGTTTTGAAAATGGGAATTTGTTCCTACATGATTGACATTGGGGAACAATTTGAGAGTAATGTGAATTCCACTTTTGCTTATGCATGATTTCATCTGAGGAGCATGGGTGAGCAGGGGACGTTTCCCTGAGCTGGGTAGGGATGCTCAAAGTGCGCATGTCCGCATCTTGGACGTCCAGCTGTTGAACTTCGCCGGGTATGGTGGACCACACCATCACGTAGTTAGAACTTCCCACCTGACTTCAGGCGGTCCTTCTTCTACCACTCTCCATCCACCATCCACCCACAGGCTGCAACCCCACAACACCCAGTTCCATAGAGTGAACCTAGATCTCTTTAAAGGTAAAGTATTGTATTATTTTAGGGTGTGTGTGTGTGTGTGTGTGTGTGTGTGTGTGTGTGTGCACAAGTGCTGATTGAACTCAAGGGTTTTCTATGTCTGAGCTAGACCCCTGACCCTATTTTATTAGTTTTTAGTTTTTATTTTGAAATAGAGTCTCACTAAGTTGCTGAGGCTGGCCTCTAACCTGCTATCCTCTTATCTCAGCCTCCCAAGTACTTGCATTACAGGTGTGCACCACTACACTGGGCTATTGTAGGGTTTTACTAATTTTTTTCAACCAATTCACTTCACATATATAAAACTCTGCTATGGGTCTTCCTTAGGTTCTTTGCTTTTTAAATGTGTCACTAAGAGGATTTTGTGCGTTATGCTTCTAGCCTTATTCTTTTTTTCCTAAGCCTTGAGGTTTTAGTCAAGTGACTTTGTGTAGCATCATGGTTTTAAGGGATGCGCGTAAACCACATTACAACAAAACTCACTGTATTCATCGGTAGCATACAGAGTATGAATTGATTCTTCTCACCACCTTCCCCCCTTTAATGGTGAAAAACACTACATAGTCCCTGTAAAAAAAGAACTCAACACAACAGAGAAAAAAGCCAAAGAACTTGTTTAACCAACTGTTTAAAAAATAAAGACATAAATTTACTACTGGGAATAAATAGATTGTCTTAAAAATGAGCCTAGACTGAAAAGTAAACATCTAATGCCTATGCCCCCTGCAGTAAAATACTTCCTTTCCTTAAGTAATAATAATTATGCACAGCTTTGTAAAGCTTTTACTGTGTGCTGGTCTTACTGTGTTAAATGCTTGACATGGATTAAGCCATGGAGTCTTCATAACGCCCTATCAAGTAAGTATTATACTGTCTTTATTTTACAGATGAGGAAATGGGGCTTTGAAGGGTAAAGGAATGTGCTCAGGGTCAGGAAGTCGTGACTGGCTGGCCTGGTTCTTGGGTTACATTGGATCTCTGTCCCTCCGACCTGAGTGGCCTCAGAGTTCTTTGTAGATTGCAATTAATAACTTCCGCGTGTCTCTTTCCTCTGCACCTTAGTACCTGCCCCTGGCATCCCAGGCCATTTTGTCTCCTGAGATAGAGGCAGAGGAAGCCAGGGACTCAGGCTAAGGATGCACCCATCATCAGAGGCAGAGACATAACTGATTCTGACACCTGACTCAGAGTGTTTCCTGGGACTTACAGGTAAAAAGTAGAGAAAGGATGAGAGAATTAGGGATAAGACTGTGAGCTAAACTATGGAAAAAGGAAGAAATGCTTGTGTTGGAGCTGCAGGAGTTGGGAGAATGTACAACAGTATCTTAAATTGCAAGGAGAGAGCCTGGTGGAGATGGAGCACTGGGCACTCCAGCCATAGGTCCAGCAGGCTCACAAGAAGGGACCAGCACCACCCAGCTCAATGCCGAGGGTCAGCGAACTGCAGCCAGGGGCCCATTTGCTTTCCATAAACCAAGATTGTTTTTTACATTTTTAATAGATTATTAAAAACGAAAATAAAGACGAAGAATGTTAGCAAAGAGAAGACGTGATCCACAAAACCTAGAATATTTATTTATTTTATCTTTTGCTTTTTAAATTTTATTGGTGCATTGTAATCATGCATCTTGATGGGTTTCGTGGTGGCGCACGCTTGTAATCCCACTATTTGGGGAGGCGGAGACCGGAGGATCTGGGTTCGTGGCCAGCCTCAGCTAATTAGTGAGGCCCTCCGCAACTTTGTGAGATCTGGTTTCAAAATAAAGTATAAAAGATAGGGCCGGGGGTGTAGCTCGGAGGTAAAACGCCCCTGTGTTCAATCCCCGGTACTGCAAAAAAATATATATATATACATGCACACATCGGTCAATTAGCCCTCCCCCAATTCCCACCCTCATTCCCTCCCCCTTCCCTCCTTCTCGTGCTCAGCATAGTAGTTGACTTTGATAAGTTTGTGTATGAACATCCTGAGCATTAGGGTGTTTCCCTCTTCCCCCTCCCATCTCCCTCAGTTAGGTCGCCTTCTTTACTCACCTGAGGTTTTCTCTGTCTTTTTCTGGAATCCTGCCTACGCCCTATTCTCCCTAGCTTCCACATATTAGGGAGAACATCCGACTTTTCACTTTTTGTGACTGACTAATCTCACTTAGCATAATGTTCTCTAATTCCATCCATTTCCCTGCAAATGACGTAGTTTTGTTCTTCTTGATGGCTGCGTAAAATCCCATGTCTACATATCTCATAGTTTTGTAATCCATTCATCTGTTGATGGACATCTTGCAAAGCCTAGAATGTTTATAACCTGGTCCTTTTCGAAAAGTTTCTAATCTTCTAATATATAGGTCATGAGGCAAAAGGGTAGCTTAGGCTTGTGAAGGAAATCAGATTAGGTGTATAACGTGTTATGATATTTTGTAGAGGGCTACATTTTCAAACATTACCATTTTTCCCACAGGTAGAAAGGAATTGGTATTTATTTAGCATGATATTTTGCTGGGGACGTTGTATCATTATTTCTCATACCCTTGAGAGAGATTATAAACACTTTACAAATGAAGAGACGAGGCTCATAGAGGCCGAGGGTGTCTCAAGTTTCCCATTTAACCAGTCGGAGGATTTCGTGTGTAGGTTGATCTGGCTTGATAATAAAGTGGTGAGCCCGGGCGTGGTGGCGCACGCTTGTAATCCCAGTACTTTCTTAGGCGGAAACCGGAGGATCCGGGTTCGCGGCCAGCCTCAGCTCTCTCTCTCTCTCTCTCTCTCTCTCTCTCTACCTAGTGAGGCCCTCCGCAACTTCGGGAGACTTGGTTTCAAAAGAAAGTATAAAAAAATAGGGCTGGGGGTGTAGCGCGGAGGTAGAATGCCCCTGGGTTCAATCCCCAGTACCGCAAAAAAAAAAAAGAAAAGAAAGTGGTGAAGAAAATTGTAAAAGTGAGTCGAGACTTCAAATTTTGACTTGAAAGTCAGTAAATATCAAAGGTGTGAGCTGGGCATGGTGGTGCATGCTTTTAATCCCAGTACTTGGGAGGCTGAGGCAGGAGGATTGCAGGTTCGAGGACAGCCTCAGCAAGTAGTGAGACTCTCATCAACCTAGTGAGACCCTGTTTCAAACTAAACATAAAATAGGTCTGGGGGTGTAGCTCAGAGGTAGGATGCCCCTGGGCTCAATCCCCAGTACCACACACAGAAAAAAAATCAAAGGTGGACATTTGTAGTCAGTTTAGCTAGTGAGTGTCTGAAATATTAAAAAAAAAACAAGGTAGACACTCAAAAAAAATAGGTTTGAGAATTGTGAAATTTATTATAATATTTGCACATTGAGGGATATCCTTGGATATGTTGTATAAAGAGTTATAAATACAATATAAAGGACAGAAAATTCAAGTCTCATATTAAAAAATGAAATAATATTTACCTAAAAGATAGAACTTAAAAAGTTTTTTATATCTAGTGCAAAATAAAAAGCTTTCCCTGCTTCAACAGAAAGTGTACAAGGTAGCAGTTTAGTTTTGAAAAGCAGATATTAAACATATATTGACCCAAGCTGGATGTGGTGGCTCATGCTGATAATCGCAGTACATGGGAGGCTGAGACAGGAGGATTGAAGGTTTGAGGCCAACCTCAGCAACATAGGGAGACCCTGTTTCAAAATTTTAAAAAAAGTAAAATAAAAAGGGCTAGGGGTGTAGCTGGGAGGTAGAATGCCCCTGGGTTCAAATCCCAGTACCAAAATAAATAAATAAATAAGGATATAATAAGCATATAAGCCCATATGTTTAAAGATTTAGGAGGAAGATTCCAGGTTGCTGTGATAGCATGTAATGAGGGAGTGTAAGATAGATGGGTCATTCAGGAAGTGACTTCCTATGGAGGGGTTCATTTTTAGGCTGAGGTATCAGAGTTAGGGAGGCAGAGACATAAAGGACAGTGATTGTAGACAGGGTGTTAGGCCTGAGGAGGGAAGGGCTTGGGACAGTCAAGGACATCTCTAAGAAGGCCACTGTATCTGCCAACAAACCTGAGGATGGGAATTATCCCTGTTCGGTTCATCATTGTATATCAGCTTTGTAAATAGAGTATCTGTGGGCAAGGAGTACAGATATTCATTATTTATCCATGCAGTAAATCTTGGTGAAGATAATAAATGGACATTTGATTGGGAAAGTCTAGTGTGGGTACAGGGATTGCTTGGTGAAGACTGCTACCCTCCTCTTGGAAGCCACCCTCATTTCTTTAAGCTCCTGAGGCTGTTGGCAATCTCAGGTCCCTTAGGCTTTTAGCCCAGCGCTCTCAAACCTTAACTGCTGTCGGGGTGTCCGACAGAGCTGGCCCTGGAGACAGGCTGCACAGAAAAGGCAGGAACAAGGATTGACGAGCAAGCGCCCCAACTGGGTCCACTCCTGAGCAGCAAAAGAGAATCCGCATTATCGTGTCAAGACTGAATCTGAGGTGCTCCTGGCCACCTTTCTAAAACAGCCAGCTGAGGGAGGGTGTTTTGTAGGAGAATCCAGGATCCTGGGTGGCGTAAGTGACCCCTGCAGACCAGATAATACACGATAATTAGACCTACAGATTTAATGAAGTTACCTACTCTATCAGTCTGAACTTCATCAAGATGTATGATTACAATGCACCAAAAAAAAGCTACCTACTGAAGTACTTACTATTATAGAGCTTATTTCTTCAAAGACAAATTTGAGTTTCTAAATTGAGATAATTTTATTTATATGTTTGGGTTCATTGAGGAATTTATCAAGTAGAAGAAGAGAGAGAGCTGCACATTTCCCAAATCTGTGAAATAAGATTGCAGTGGTCATGGGGGGGGTATTTTATAAGATGTTTGCCATAGAATGGAGATGAAATACGAATTTATAGAATTAAGGATAGAGAGAGGGTAACCTTAGATGAGAAGAAGAAGGGAAACTGGAGATAGAAGGAAAGGAAATGTATTCATGGTTATTCTTGAAGGCTAATCTTTTAGGTTCAAATAATAGCTAAGTGGTAACAATAGCACATGCACATCTCATTATATAAGAATTTAATGATATCTGTGCTTGTTTTATTTGAGTTTAAACTTTAGCAAACTTGAGTGTAATGATAGCAGACTGTTGGGGTGTAATGTGAAGTTTAAAGAATTGCCTATTGGGTACCAGGTCTATTTTCTTACACACTGGGTAATATTGGCTAGTAGATAAGGTAACTGCTTACGAAGAGTTGGAAGTTTTGTTTTGATCATTGAGAAAGAAGACCCCACCAAAATAAAGCCTTTCAAAGGTGT
>PVJS01028966.1:11945-25230 GCA_004027185.1 Glis glis
CTGAGGCTGGCCGCGAACCCGGATCCTCCGGTCTCCACCTCCCAAAGTACTGGGATTACAAGGGTGCGCCACCACGCCCGGTGGAAGTGGATTCTTTCTATGTAATAGAATTGCTGCGTTAGAGATTGCCCATGCCACATGGCTCGTTTCCAGAAGCAGGGGACATTCTGCCTACTTTGGTCAGCAGTAAACTTTCCATAAAACATCAACTTAGGACCTCTTTAAAGGAAGTGGCATACTTGTTTCTTAGGCCTTTTAGGTGTCTTAAGTACTTTTGGTGAAATCATTGTGTAATTCCTATCGATGTTTGGTAGAACTTAATAATGGATGAAGTAATTATAAGAACAAAATGTAAATGTTTTCTTCTCTTATCCCTTTAACAGTTGGACCTTGACACTACCTTATTGAATGGATTTTTCTTTAAACCCCCTTTGGGGCATGATGCATTTTATTTTGTTCAGTGGATAGGTTCCTCCGAGTTTGGATGCTCACAGCAATGTTTAAAAAGTAAAAAAGTCCAGACCTATAAAAATTCTTCAAGACATTTCATAAGTAAAGGTCCATTTGTAAAATAGCATATCCATTCCTAATCATCATATATATTTAAAGTAATTTTACACATATATTGCTTTATCTTACCAGTTCTCTATATACTAGATTGTGTGTGTGCGTGTGTGTGTGTGTGCGTGTGTGTGTGTGTGTGTGTGTGTGTGTGTTTGTGTGTGTGTGTGTGTGTGGTGAGGGTGTGGAACAAGGATCCTTACTGCATTTGACTAATATGAAAATTAAGGATCAGTGAGAAATGGCATTCAAAAAGGGCACATCCCAGTGTTTGGGAGAACCAATATAATTCATTCTTCCCCTAAGTTATTTAGAGGAATAAAATCATGATTAAATCTTCAGGCAGGTCTACAGATGGCGTGTGTCTCTCTTAAGTGAGCGAAATACTGACTTGACCTTTTAGTACGGTGGAGTATAATCTTAATCTAGTTTAGTTTAAATTACTTTAAATTACTTTCTTTTTGGCTGTACTGGGGATTGAACCCAGGGGCATTCTACCTCTGAGCTACACCCCCAGCCCTATTTTTTCTTCTTTATTTTGAAACAGGGTCTCACTAAGTTGCAGAGGGCCTCACTAAGTAGCTGAGGCTGGCCGCGAACCTGCCATCCTCCTGTCTCAGCCTCCCAAGTACTGGGATTACAAGCATGCGCCACCATGCCCGTCTAGTTTAGTTTAAATTAAAATCTATCTATCTATCTATCTATCTGTCTGTTTGTCTGTTTGTCTGTCTATCTATCTATCTATCATCTATCTATCTACTATCTATCTATCTATCTATCTATCTATCATCTATCTTTTTATACACATGTATATGCATGCATGTGTATGTCTCCATATACATAGAGGATGGTCATTTTAATTTGTGTGTTTGCAGTAGACATTCTTTTTCCCCCACTGTCCACTCTACAGAGGCAGCCCCTGGGATCTAGACTCCCCCATACAGACCAGGTGGCTGTACCTGATGTGCTCAAGACACTCAGAACTTCAGATTTTGGGGTGTTTTTTTTTAGTATGTTGTGAAATATACATAACATAAAATTTACCATTTTACCCATCTTTATGTAGATAATTTATTGGCACGAGTACATTCCCTTTGTTGTACAACCATCACCTCTGTCTCTGGAACTGCTTCGTCCTCTCAAGCGGACACTCGTCGCTTAGTAACTTCCCTCTTCTTAATCCCTGGATTCTCTGCCACCACCACACCGCATTCTGTCTCTTGGATTTGACTCAGCCACGGAGCTCACTTGCCCTTTTGTGACTGGCTATTTCCCTCAGCGCAATGGCTTCAGGAGTCATCGATGTTGTGGCATGTGTCAGAATTTTTTTTCCTTTTAAAAAAGGCTGAATACTAATATCCCCCCGTGATATGCATGTACCCCATTTTACTTCTCTGTTCGCCCCTGGTTCGGTTCGGCTCCACGTTCTGTTTGGTTGTGAGTAATGCTGTTATGACCACAGTTCTACAACTATCTGTTCAGGTGTCTTCTTTCAGTTCTTTGGGTCTATGCCCACAGAGGGGAATTGCTGGATCATATCCTGTAGTAATTCCATGTTTGATTTCTTTTGAGGAAAGACCTTACTGTTTTCCACATTAGTCAAACTGCTTAAAGGAATGTTTCTTAAATGAAAAAATTGAAACAAAACAAAAACCAACAATATCAAGAACTCCCCATTGTTTTAATCAGTGGAATTTTAAAGCAAACTTTTCTAAAATAGGAAGAATATATTGGCCTCATTGAATTTCTTATTTAACTAATAACTATGAAACATGAGCCACGTCCTTATGGCTTGCCAGTGGGCACATTTCACATGAGTTAAAATATTTGTTTCTCATTGAAGAAGTATGGAGTTTGAAGAAATTATGAGAATAATATAGGTGAGTTTTGATTTATTTTTTAAGTAACATAGAGCAGAAAGCAGTTGGGAAGATGCCCAAAGGAATGAAAGAAATAGATAAAACTATCTCAAAATTAGTAAACTTTGCTTCCTGATCTAGTGTGCCTTCCAATATCCTGCCATAGGGGCTGGGGATGTAGTTCAGTGGTAGAGTGCATGCTTAGTATGCACGAGGGCCTGGTTCCATCCCCAGCACCAAAAACAAAACCAAACCCCGATTTACCCCCATAGTTATCTTTTTTAAACATTAGTAATGTGATTGTTATTCCTCTGTTGACTTTCCAGTTCCAAAAATGTCTGTTGACTTGCCCGTTCCAGAAAAGTCCCTTAGATGTTCTAGAAGGCCCCTCACAACCTCACATCACGTCTTCTTTTCGCATATCCTACATTGTAGACACACTGACTAGACTATCTCACTAGTCCCTGAAGCTCGTGTCCTTCTCTAACTGTCCATACACATACCAGTTGGCATGGTCCACTGTCTTTCAACACCTGGTTCTGCTGTTTCCTCCTACCTAAAACCAACCTCCAGCTGCCCTAGGTAGACACTTTCCATCCCCATAATAGCATTGACTAAAATGTGTCATAATGATCTCTTTGCCTGTCTGTCTTGCTGGAGGAAGGGAACCATGTTTGTTATAACCCTTGGGCACAGCACAATATCTTGTAATTAGTAATTTTCCCTCCCCAATACTGAATGAATCTCTTTTTTTATTTATTTAATTTTTTTCTGGCACCAGGGATTGAACCCAGGGGCATTCTATCTCTGAGCTACACCCCCAGCCCTATTTTTTATTCTTTATTTTGAAACAGGGTCTCACTAAGTTGCGGAGGGCCTCACTAAGTAGCTGAGGCTGGCCGTGAACCTGCCATCCTCCTGTCTCAGCCTCCCAAGTACTGGGATTACAAGCATGCGCCACCATGCCCGGCTGAATGAATCTCTTATGTGGTTTTGCTTACTCTGTAGGAAGTTGGTCTCTAATAAATAATTATTCCATGCCTAAGCTGGAATTCCTTTCCCAATTTCAGGAATTAGTAATATACTGGATGTAGCTGTCAGATTGGTCAGAGTGCCAAGCCAGCGAAGGTTTTCCTTCAGTAGCTTACAACTGCTATGATTCTATACAAATTGCTTATGTTTCTGAGCACCAAAACAAATGAATTTCCAGTGGTAGATTTTTATTAACTCTGTCATTTGGGTAATATATATATATATATATTTTTTCGATACTGGGGATTGAACCCAGGGACATTCTACCTCTGAGCTACACCCCCAGCCCTATTTTTTTATTCTTTATTTTGAAAGAGGGTCTCACTAAGTTGTGGAGGACCTCATTAAGTAGCTGAGGCTGGCTGTGAACCTGCAATCCTCCTGTCTCAGCCTCCCAAGTACTGGGATTACAAGTGTGCACCACCACGCCTGGCTGTAAATGATATATTTTAAGGACACAGGGTGACTCTCTCTTAGCCCTAAAAGCACACTGGGCATCAGGCTTCCAAGAGCCCATCTGAATATTTAGCGTCTCAGAAGGGAATATCCTGTTTCCTGAGCTCCTGTTCGAGCACTTCACTCCCTGGGAGAAATGTGTGCCTATTCCACTTTTGCTCCTGAGCTGCAGGTCAGAGTGATCTGGCTAATGTCAGGGTGCTTAGCGCGCCCCAGCAGCTACCCGGGAACTTCCTTTTTACATGTTCCAACTAGAAATATGTAAGCATTTAATACTGAAATCTGTTTCCATGAACAAGTTATAGATAAGAGCTGACTTGGGGTATGAGAGGAGGTTTTCCTCTGAAAGCAAAGCCCTGACGAGTCAGATGTTTGAACTGTGTCCAGGCTGAATTACTCAAGAGGAAGCAAACAGCGAGATGCGGTGTAATTACTTGTTATTTTGAAGAAGGAAATGTTATGTGCATTTTTCCCCCCAAGGGCTATGTTGAGGGTGGTATCATTTTAGTGTCTTTTTTTTTCTCTCTCTCTCTCTCTCTTTTATTTTATAGGTCTGAGAGATAGTTCCAGTGTTTTAAAACTCATAAACAAGTGAGTCTGACATAAGTGTAGCTGGACAGCAGCATGTTTCAGAGCTGAGCTACAGCAGTGGTTCTAGATCGAAGACTTACTGTTAGTTGTACCCAAGTCCTACTGATATAACAGTTACACTGGAATTTATAAATAAATGTATGAGAAGGACAAATCTGAATTTAGGCACAGATTATGTACATGTGGAAGGCCAGACATATCTGTGCACGTTTAATCTTGTGTGTTTATGTATCAACAAGCATTCTAACTGGGGAAGGGCTCACCCACATGGACGTAGCGTAGGGATTGAGAATTTGAGCTCTTCTGTTGTACTCCTTGTCTCTGAGATTTTATTATTTACTAACTGTGATGGCGGGGAAGGTACTTCCTCATTCGGTACCTCAGTTTCCTTATCTGTAAAATAGAGAGACCATAGCATCTGCCTCTTAGAGGAGTCATGGTTATCAATCAAATCAGTGTATGCAGAGAATTTATAACAATGTTTGGCACGTATGTGGACATTAGTTAACTTCTTGGGTTCCAATTATAGTTTTTTCCTCATCACTAAGATATTCTAATGTAATAAAGAATGTGTGTAGATAGTGGATTATCTTTAAAAATAACAGACTATTTTTAAAGTGTTCCCTCTCATGATCAGGTAATATACATGCTTATGAATGCCCTCTACTTTGAAACCTGGCCAGCTTTGTAAAATAGGCCTTTTGTCTATTTTGTGTTAAAGTTCAATTTTGTCTAATCAGTGTTTGAAAGAAACTGCGCTCCTATGGACTTCCTTCCAAGGAAAACACTGGGTGTTTCAGGAAGTGGTCTTGGTGACTCAGAGGATAATACTTTTTCCTCTGAGTCAGTTTTGAACCTTCTTGATATAAATTGCCATACTCTGACCAAAAGTTCTGCTTTCCAGATCAGATGTCAGAATCGTGGTTGGCACATGACCACACGCTCCACAGGGCCTCCGTGGTATCTTCACTCTATTAACATTGAAGGTCCTATCAAATGGTGACTGTAGAGAGTCTGATCAGTAAATTTGTTTTTTAAATTTCAATTCCATTGTGTACATCTAAATTCGTGTCTGTTTTACCCCAGGTTTGTTTCAGACAGGAGGGGGATCAGGTGGTCATGGGTGTACATTTTAGAGGCATTTATGTTGGTAAGAATATTCACTTTGGCCACTAAGATTTCATGACTCTTCTTGTAGCACATGTGTATAATACGCTCTAGGGCACAATCCAGGAATGGTTTTGCAAAATGCTGAACCCTTTTGCCACACCCCAGAGTTGTATAGGAGATACAAAAGAAGAAAGAAGAGTGTCTCTCCATAGCCACATTTGGAAATGTTAAAAATGATACATAATTACCAAATGACTAGAGGACATCTTTAATGGTGACTCTGTCAGGTAAGACTTGGAAAGGGGTGATGGGAACCAAGGGACTCACAATTGCTAGACAGGTGGTATAAAATAGCTGGAAGGGCATTCAGGGTCAGCGCAGGTGCCTGCAAGCGACTTGATGCAAATATACATGTTCAGTAGGGGGTGTGGTGGTAGTGAGGGTATGTATGTGGGGGTACAAGGGACAGTATGGATAAGTGGAGAAATGATTTTAGGCAAACTTGTGGGGGACTTGGATTAGCTAAGGTATTTTTTTTAGGTGTAATGGTGTAATTGGTAAATTGCTTACTCTATCATATATTTCTCTTGAGCTGTATTTGGTTCATTGCCACTGATTTTTACTTCAGTGAATTTCATTGTAGAATGAATATTTTCAAAAGTCTCTTTTGGTAACATATAATTCTTTAGGAGAGTAGTGAAATTGATAAGTAGATAGGTAGGTAGGTACAGAAATATACCTCCAACGCTCTATGTATCTTCTCGCATAGAAGCTCCCTAACAATCTTGTCCTTGTTTTATAGATGGGTAAACTGAGGCCCAGAGAGGATTGCAGCCTGTCCGAGGCTGCAGTGCGGGGGTGGAGTCAGACTTTACATTCAGAGCAGAGGAGCACACCTTCGTGTATGTCCTTTTCACTGTAGCGCAGTACCACAATACAAGCATTGGAATGCACTCAGAAAGTTTTTATTGTTTCCAGTAGTTCTGAAAAAGCAACCTTCTCGGCACAAGTATTACTCTTTTAGGAATGGGAGAGGGAGCTTTGAATGCCAGGGGGTTGCTGTGTGGGGGAGCTTGCTGCCTTCCTCTCAGGTAGGAGCTTGCTCTTCCTCCACTCGGATAGGAGCAGCCGATTAGTACGTAGATCCTTTATCGTTTTCCTTTTTTTAAAAATGTGCTTTTATTGGTGCATTATAGCCTCACATCACAATGAAAATCAAGTGGACAGTATAATACGCATGCACACACACAGCACTTGGTGCCCCCCACGTCCCCTTCTCCCCCCAGTACAGAGTTCTGAGATTGACATTGGTATATTCTCATGTGTGCACATGGTCAATGGTAGTGATTCCATTAATGAACTTCATTCTTCCCCGTCCCCTTCCCTTAGACCACTTCCCTGGCTCCACTGAGGCTTCTCCACTATTGTCTGGAGCACAGTTTCTTTTTTTAACCGAAGACGCCTGGGTTTGACTAGTTGGAATCCTTGATCTCTCTGTGTGGCATGTGTAGTCCTTACAACAGTGTGCTGCCTTGTCTCCTCCTATTTCCTGCCCGGCAAGGAAACAGCCATGTGGCTCTTGGCAAAGCTGGCCTTCCCTGAGGTTCAGCAGTGGCAGTTGAGATTAAACACCATTCTTACAAACACCGAATCTCCTATCATAGAATTCAGACACTTGTTTTCCTAGAAAAAAATTCCTTTTTATCATCCTGGCATGGAACAGCTCAATCCTTAGGAGAGCAGGGGAATTCTTCCCAGCTAACCAGTTCTTCTGTGCAACTGTGTCCCAGCCAACCAATTCCCCAGTGCAACTGTGTCCCAGCTAACCAGTTCCCATGCGCAACTGTGTCCCAGCTAACCAGTTCCCCTGTGCAACTGTGTCCCAGCTAACCAATTCCCCTGCACAACTGAGTCCCAGCTAACCAGTTCCTGTGTGCAACTGTGTCCCAGCTAACCAGTTCCCATGTGCAACTGTATCCCAGCTAATCAGTTCCTGTGTGCAACTGTGTCCCAGCCAACCAGTTCCCAAGTGCAATTGTGTCCTAGCTAACTAGCTCCCATGTGCAACTGTGTCCCAGCTAACGAATTCCCCTGTACAATTGTGTCCCAGCTAACCAGTTCCTGTGTGCAGCTGTGTCCCAGTAACCAGTTCACCTGTGCTCTTTGTGTTCTGTGCTGTTCTTAGGGCTGTGTAACAGCTAAGTTGTTTAAAAGGAAAGGAGGCGGAGAAGGGGAGAAAGAATCCTCATGCCCCACACTTTCCTTTGCAGACAAGTTTGGGGTTTATGGCAGTAGTTTCAGATAGTCACTTATGTTCATTTGAGCCCCAAAAGTCAGGCAGACTCTACAGGTGACTTCACATGCAAAGACGGGTCACTGAACATAATGCTGGCTTTTGTCACTGATGTCACTGGGCTAATGCACTGGATTTTGGAGCTACAAAGACCATAGACACCTGGGTTTCCAGTTGAATCATTGTTAATGGGGAACCCATGAGTTTAAGTGGCATGTTCAAGAGAAGAGCTTGGAGTGCAGGATTGGCTTCAGCATTTAGTGTTCCCTCCAATCTCATTACAAACCTAAATCAAACTGGCAGATGTGAAGTTCAGCGCAGCAAGTCCCAAAATGGTGTTTTCTCCCACTCACAGAGAAAAATGTTTGGGTTCTGGTAGGTCTGATGCACAAAGCATACAGAAATGGAGAGGGAGCAAGATACAGTTAGTTAGAATACAATTAGAATTTATTTCTCCTTTCTATTTGGGGAGAATAAGGAAATGGCTGGCAATAAGAGAGGTCAAGGTGGAGAGGCAGAAGGAGGGCCAGCACTCAGTGTGGACAAGGGTGACTTAGAGGAGGGGCTAGGGAGCACGGGTGACACTACCTGCCCATTTCCTTGAGTGGCTTTTGTTAAACTAGAGGCACTAAATATTTTCTGGTTTTGACTCAACTAGATAAAACATTTTCTACTGTATTTTTCTTGCTCTTAGAACATTGTTTCATTTGGTCTTTTTTATGAGAGGATTTGAAATAAACATCATCATTTAGTTAAGTAAGAAAAATATTTATGGGAATAATTTTAAAAAAGGCCTTTTTGAAACAGTGGCACTCTACCATGTTATCTCATTTAAACAGTTTCATAAAGCCTTTTAAAATATATATTTGCGCTGGGCGTGGTGGCGCACGCTTGTAATCCCAGTACTTGGGAGGCTGAGACCAGAGGATCCGTGTTTGTGGCCAACCTCAGCTACTTAGTGAGGCCCTCCGCAACTTAGTGAGACCCTGTTTCAAACTAAAGAATAAAAAATAGGGCCGGGGGTGTAGCTTGGAGATAGAATGGCCCTGGGTTCAATCCCCCATACTGTAAAAAAAAATATATATATATATATATAAATAGAATATATATATATATATATATATATATAAATAGAATATATATATATATATATATATATACTTTAAGTATGTAAAGTTAATGTTTTGCATATTTTACTGTTTTTTTCCTTGTTTTTGCTATGCTTCTTCATCTCTATTTGCCTTCATTTTGTTATTTACATTCAGATGGTTAACCTGAAATAGGATAAATAATAGCATTCTCGTTCAGAATTACTTTTGCGCCAATTTCCTTGTCAACAGAGAGCTGTCTCTGCGCACCAGCACTCAACACATGTATACATTCTGTATTTCAATGGTTTGCTCTTTATCCTGGATTTTAAATGGGGGTATCCCGAGATAACATTTTCAGAATTCTCTCAGCCCCATATATTTTAGAAGCTCATAGCTATGTTTAACTCAGTGTGAGGTTATCTCCTGATAAATGCTATCTTTTCTATTTTCTCTTCTAAGCAATGAACACAGTTTAGACTATGTGGTGTGAGCTTATTTCATGCTTCTCTTCCATTAGATTTTAAGTTTTGTGAAGATAGGAGCTCTGTTAGTCAGCTCTCCATCACTGTGACAAAATACCCAAGTTAAACAAGTTATAAGGACAAAGGGTTGATTGTGGCTTTCAAGTCTTCAGGGCATGGGTGGTTGTCTCTGTTGTTCTTGGACCTGTGGTAGGTAGACCAGTACATCATGGTGGGAGCTTATGGCAGAAGAAACTGAGACAGGAAGGGGCTGGGGGCCCAATATCCCCTTCAAGGACACACCCCCAGTGACATAACTTCCTTCCAGTAGGCTCCACCCCGTTAAGGGTTCCACCACCTACCAGTAGTGTCCCAAGCTGGCGACCAACCCTGTAGCACATGGATCTTTGGGGGACACTTATCTAACCCTTAGCAGAAACCATGTCTGTTTGGTTAACTGTGTGTTCAGTATCTTGAACTATCCTGTCCAGTGTGGTAGACATTAGTCATATGTGGTTATTTATACTTAAATGTAAACTAACTTAAATTTAATGAAATTTAAAATTCAGTTCCTCAATGGCCCTAGCCAGATTTCAAGTGCCCAACACTTATGCCCAGCTACTGTATGGCAGAGGCTGATGTAATACATTGGCATCGTGGAAGGAAGGTGTGTTGGGCAGTGCTCACATAGCCCCATGGGCACATCATGGTTAAACGAGTGAATGAATGAATGAGTTAGTACTCAGATTGGCTGGTGCCAGTCAGTGTTGATCGACTCTTGTTTGGATAATGATTTATAAAGGTCATTGTGACTTTTAATTAATCACTGTTAACATTTCTCCAGCCTATTTCAAAATACTGGATTTACCATTAGTAAAAGAAAATGTTTATATATAATAGTGTTTAAAAGCATGACTTGGGTTTCAAATCCTAGTCATGGTATCTTTTCATTGTTGATATCACAACCAAGTTACCTTTGCTTATAACCTTTAAAAGTAAAAATATAAGTGTATATGTAACCTATATGTACCTATACATGTATACATACGTAACCATTATATATACTTCAGAAGTATATATAATCTCATACTTTGTGTCAGATTCCTCACTAAAATGGAAATTCTTATAACCTCCTAGGGTGGTAAGAATTAAGTAAAATGATGCATACAGAGTGCTTGGTACAATGGCTGACATACTAAAATACTTAGTACATGAACATTATTATTTTTACAATGGTGAAATAGTGAGATATGTCTAAATTTACCTCAGTTCATATATGTGGAACTTCACTGCCAATTTTGAGAACTTCCATTGTTATAATTTAGCAGATGTTTTTCAAAGGTCGTACTATCCACAATCAAAGCTTCTATTTTTTGTCTTTTAAATATGAATTTAATGGCCATAATGAAAACATTCCCATTGGATTTAACTTTTTTCTTTCTTTAATTTTTATGACTGTGTAAAAGTCTTAAGAAAGTTTCGTACTATCTTTAGGCAATTTGAATTTTTTTCTCTGATTAGAAAATATATTTTTATTTAATTTGAAACAAAAAATCCTTTCTAGTTACATGGACATTTTTATTCTTTTTGAAGAAAAATACAACTAAATAGTGCATAAAACATGCATATGTAATTTGAATAATAATTATAAAGTGGACAACCATGTTGATATCTTGCAGGTCAATATATAGAACATTGTCAGTAACAGAAGGCCCCTTGGGCAGCTTGAATTTAAAGACTAATGCACAGCCGGGTGTGGTGGCACATGCCTGCAATCCCAGTACTTGGGAGGCTGAGACAGGAGGATCTCAGGTTCGAGGACAGCCTCAGCAAGTAGTGAGATTCTCATCAACCTAGTGAGACCCTGTTTTGAAATAAAAATAAAAGAGGGCTGGGGGTGTAGCTTGAAGGTAGAATGCCTCTGAGTTCAATCCCCAGTACCACAAGAAAAAAAGTAAGAACTTAGGAAATTATTCTCAATTCTAAACTGTGACTTAAAGGAACATTGTTCAAGAAAGGCTTCCTCTTTCTCCCTTGAACCATCCATGGCTTTTTTAGTTGCTACCCTGACTTAAAAAATTCAATTATTTAGGGATAATTTCTAATAGATCTGAAAAGATTTTAATATTTTATCGAGTTGGCTGTATCATAAACACTTGTCCTTTTAAAATATTTAGTGGCCGGGTGAGGTGGCGCACACCTGCAATCCCAGTACTTGGGAGGCTGAGACAGGAGGATCGCAGGTTCAAGACCAACTTCAGCAACTTAGCGAGATTCTCAGCAACCTAGAGAGATTCTGTTTCAAAAGACAAAAAAAGAAAAGAAAAGAATAAAAGGGGGTTGGGGTGGGGATGTATCTCAGAGGTAGAATACCCCTGGGTTCAATCCCCACTACCACACACACACACACACACACACACACACACACACAAAGATTAATGTGTAGACATTTCTGCTTTGTGTGTGTGTGTGGGGGGCCAGCTCACAAAGAATTTGTTACCTGCTGTATTTTTAAAATGGGCTTCTCTTAAAAAACATCTGACTAATCAAAATTGGCAAATTAGCAGTCATTTACCTAAGGATGAATTTTGGTTTTGTTTAGGACCTAACTCTGTTGTGCATTTCAAGCTATGCTTTAATTTCTGGAAAAGTAGTTAAAGCCTGAGTTTCTTTGTCAACAAGAACGCCCGATTCAGCTGGGGATATTGCTTTACTTTCATGCACTGTAGTGTTGTTTCTTTTTGGGGGGATTCAAAACAGAATTTGTTGTGATAATAATGAAAGGTAGTTAATCATATACTACCAAAATATCAGCTGACTTGAGCTCAGGTAGATTTCCTTCGTGTGTGTGTGTGTGTGTGTTTCACTCTGACTGATAGGGTTCCTTTATTTTTAGTATAAACTTGTGCTCATGTTTCCTTGACCACCTGAACCACTCAAGTTCATCTTAGAGGTGACTTGAATTTTTTTTCTTTTTTTTTTTTTTGTGGTACCGGGGATTGAGCCCAGGGGCGTTCTACCTCTGCGCTACACCCCCAGCCCTATTTTTTATACTTTATTTTGAAACCGGGTCTCACGAAGTTATGGAGGGCCTCACTAAGTAGAGAGAGAGACAGAGAGAGAGAGACAGAGAGAGAGAGTCTCGCTGAGGCTGTCCACGAACCCGGATCCTCCGGTCTCCGCCTCCCAAAGTACTGGGATTACAAGTGTGCGCCACCACACCCGGCTGACTTGAATTTTTCTTCTGGGCTTTTCACTAACAGGTAGTCATTAAAGTTTAGGCAATCACAATATGCTACAGAAAAATGGCAGATTAGGCATATACATTTATTCCTAAAATAACATAAAGGGATATTTAAAAAATGCAGATACCCAGTGAGACAGGGGGCCTCTGGAGAGCCCATGGGCAATTGTGATTGACCTAGATATCCTGAGAGGCTGAAACCTAAGCTTGCTACCGGGAGCCATGGAGAAGCAGCCTGATTTTCACCTCAGAACCTCCCAGAGGCTGAACCCAGTAGGATCAGGTGGGAATGTGTTGAAGTGAACTAGTCCCCCATGCCTCCCACAGGTCAGTGAGTCTGGTGGCTTACTTCCAGAAGGATGTGAGCCGGGTGTGGTGGCACATGCTTGTAATCCCAGTACTTTGGGAGGCAGAGACCGGAGGATCCGGGTTCGCGGCCAGCCTCAGCTCGCTCTCTCTCTCTCTCTCTCTCTCTCCCTGTCTCTCTCTCTCTCTCTCTCTACCTATGAGTGAGGTCCTCGCAACTTCGTGAGACCCGGTTTCAAAATAAAGTATAAAAAATAGGGCCGGGGTTGTAGTGCGGAGGT
>PVJS01028967.1:0-15435 GCA_004027185.1 Glis glis
TCCTCTTCCTCCTCCAGCCTCCTCCTCCTCTTCCTCCAGCCTCCTCCTCCAACCTCCTTTTCCTCCAGCCTCCACCCTCCTCCTCCTCCCCTCCCTCCCCCCGTCCTCCTCCAGCCTCCTCTCGCTTCTCTCCTCTTCCCCCGGGCTTCTTCCTCCCCTCTGGGCCGCTTCTCCTTTCTCCGGGCTCACGGATGCCCTGGCTCCCGAGCCCTGCGGCTGGTCCTCTCTGGACACTCTCTGCGGGTCTCGGTTCCGTCCTCAGGTCCCGGCTTCCCGCTGCAGCTGGGAGAGGTGCAGGCCAGCGCCTGGGAAGTGGCCCTCGTCCAGGGAGCCTGCCGAGCGTGCGGCTTGCTACCCAGCCCAAGGTCCTGGGAATGCAGTGGTTAGAGAGCTGTCTAAATGCAGGCTCTTGGGATTTCCTTCCCCGATCTGCGGCGGGGATGGGGAGAAGGACTGGGAGAAGTCCCGTAGGTGTTCTGCATGTTTGATCAAGGGCTGGCCATGGCCGGTTTTCTGATCTTTCACGTTTTGCTTTGTCTGAGTTTCCCATTTATTTCTGCACGCTGTCTTGCAGGCTAAGTCTCCTAATGTGTGTTTGTCCCGATAAGAAATTAATTTCTTTACTCAAGGGTAGCAGAAAATCTGCATGTAATTGTGCTGGACCAGTATTGCAGACTGAGAGAAGAGAGCCCCAATTCGTTTATTTATCCTAGCAAAAATCAAAGTCTTATTGGCGTTTTGGTGTTTTTCCTGTGGGCTTGAATTGTACTTGGGATTACTTTTGCTTTGCTGAAAACCGGAGGGACCTGACACAGCTGAGTTCCATCCTCCCTAGTTAACACTGCCAATTCTCCCTTCCAGATGAATTTAAACTTGGTCACATGACCAGGACTCAACCCGTAATCATTAAACTTTTCAAATGTTTTTAAAATTGGCAGTCAATGCTGGAAAAATTGAACAGTGTGACTTTTTTTTTTCTTGCGGTACTGGGGATTGAACCCAGGGGCATTCTACCTCTGAGCTACACCCCCAGCCCCATTTTTTATTCTTTATTTTGAAACAGGGTCTCACTGAGTTGCGGGGGCCTCACGAAGTAGCTGAAGGCTGGCCAGGAACCCGGATCCTCCGGTCTCAGCCTCCCAAGTACTGGGATTACAAGCGTGCGCAACCACGCCTGGCAGAACAGTGTGACTTTTGAGATACTCATTCTAAATGCTAAATAGATTCAGTATTCATATCCTCTTGTAGATCTAAGTCCAAGTAATTTTTGTCTAATTTATCCTGTAAAATAATTTATTTTTGTGGTACTGTGGATTGAACCCAGGGAGCATTCTACCTCAGAGCTACACACCCAGCCCTTTTTATTTATTTTATTTCTATTTTTTATTTTATTTATTTATTTATTTTTTGTGCTACTGGGGATTGAACCCAGGGGCATTCTACCTCTGAGCTCCAACCCCAGTCCTATTTTTATTCTTTATTTTGAAACAGGGTCTCACTTAGTTGCGGAGGCCTCGCTAAGTAGCTGAGGCTGGCCACAAACCCGGATCCTCTGGTCTCAGCCTCCCACGTACTAGGATTACAAGCGTGAGCCACCACGCCCGGCTCTATTTTTTTATTTCTATATCTATTTTTTTATTTCTATTTGCAGTACCAGGGATTGAAACCAAGGCCTTCTACCTCTGAGGTACATGTACCCCCGGCCCTTTTCTTTTAAATTTTTCATTTTGAAATAGGGTCTCACTAGGTTGCTGAGTCTTGACTTGCTGAGGCTGGCCGTGAACCTGTGATCCTCCTGTCTCAGCTTCCCAAGTACTGGGATTACAGGCCTGCTGCCACTATGTTGGGCTACATAAAGTTACTTAATAGTCATATTCTTTCTATTCAGGAAAGGCTTCAGTTTTCCCTGGTCCCTCTTTCTACCCTGGTAGAGCCATTCAAACTTCCTGTTGAGAATTTTCTTAGGATTGGGACCCCCAACTCTCAGGGATAGGACGAGCTGTTTTTTTTTTCTGGAAATATTTATCACTTCTATAATAAAAATATTATGGAGCTGGGCATGGTGGTGCATGTTTGTAATCCCAGTACTTGGGAGGCTGAGACAGGAGGATCTCAGGTTTGAGGCCAGCCTCAGCAACTTAGTGAGACCCTTGGCAACTTAGCGAGACCCTGTTTCAAAATAAAAATTAAAATAGGGCTGGGGATGTAGCTCAGAGGTAGAATGCCCCTGAGTTCAATCCTCAGAACCCCCCTCCAATCATCTCTATAGGAACATTTTTTATTTCTAGAATGGCATAATAAAAAAATGAGATTAGGGTTTAAACATTGAGTTTTTTTTAACAGCCAGAACTATTATTAACTATGGCTTTTTAATTTTTCATCTTACATGTACTCATTATCTCAATAAAGGAAGGCTTTTAACAGGGATCTCCAACAAGTGGCATGGGTGCTGTATGAGAAATAATCTTTTACTTGGGAAGCTTTGGAGTTCTCTTATAGACCCACTTTTATGCTCAAAATAGTTTTGCTTGGAGGATCTTTATTATAGATAAGGTGGATGAGTGATGTTACTAATCACAAGTAGCATTTTTAGACTTCCTAAAATATATCTTTCCCTTTTGCAAATAGATATCAGCATATTCACCTTTCCCGGAGCAATTCTGAATTTGAGTATCTGACACTAGCTAAGTATTTTTTTCTCAATGCTTCATTAACTTTTTTATTTTTTTAGGTGTCTAGTGATTTGGAGAATATTGACACAGGAGTTAATTCTAAAGCTAAGAGTCATGTGACTATTAGGCGTGCGGTTTTAGAAGAAATTGGAAATAGAGTTACAACCAGAGCAGCTCAAGTAGCAAAGGTAACAACCAGGAGACAAAAGGTGCTGATGGAAGCTGATTCAGCATAGCACCGAGGGACAGCATTGGCTGTCTTGCCCTATTTGTGTGTGTTTTTTTTTTCCGTGTAGAAAGCTCAGAACACCAAAGCACCTGTTCAACCCATCAAAGCAACAAATGTCAACAAACAACTGAAACCTACTGCTTCTGTGAAGCCGGTACAGATGGAAATGTTGGCTCCAAAGGTAGGACACTCCAAATTTACAGATGCACCTAATAGAGGAGGCTGGTTTTAGCTAGATGGCAAGGGGGCCTTTATCTGCATTGCAATTTTTGGAGAACATTCTCAGCTTGAGCTCTGCTTTGAAGGAAGTGAGTATACTTTTTAGTTTTCCATTTAATTTAATGTTATGACCTTGAATAATAAAGTTAATTACCTGAATACCCAAGTCTAGTGATTTCAGAGTGAAATATGGTGGATTTGATTGAGAATGACCTTGTTACACCTGGGTACATTGGCGCATGCCTGTAATCTTAGTTCTTGGGAGGCTGGGACAGGAGGATCGCAGGTTCAAGGCCAGCCTCAGCAACTTAGCCAAGACCATGTTTCAAAATAAAAAAGGCTGGGGGGTGTAACTGGGAGTTAGGATGCCTTTGGGTTTAACCCCCAGTACTAAAAAAAAGAATGACTTTGCTCACAATTGGAAACCTACAATTCAGATCCAAACTCATGTAAGAATAAGGTAATACCAAAACTTTATGTTGGTAAGCTGTAGTCTCTATGACTGGTTAGCGCTATTGGAGTTAGATGCTAATAGACCCATCTGTGTTCTCTCCTTTCGCCAGGTTCAAGTTCATGAATGCTCACCTGTACATTACTTATACATTTTACTACGAGACAGGCACTGTGTGGGTGCTGAGATATAACAATAACTACTTCACTCTTTCCAATGCAAAAAACACATATTACTATGTTTAAAATTTTTCAAAATAACACATTAGATATATTTGAGATGTATCTATATTGAACACTTACTGCACATATCTAATTGTGTTAAAGCTGCTAAGGAGACCTCTGGCCTTCAAGAGACTTATCTAGAATGGACATACATCACTGAAAATTAAATTAGTAATCCTAGGCAGTGACACTAGAGCATTCGGGGCGATACATGATTGAATGAATGTCAAATGACTGGTGGTGGTGCACACCTGTAATCCCAGTACTTGGGAGACTGAGACAGGAGGATAGCAAGTTTGAGGCCAGCCTAAGCAACTTAGTGAGACCCTGTTTCAAAAGTAATAAAATAAAATAGGACTGGGGGTTTAGCTCAAAGGTAGAATGCTCTAGTACTGCAAAAATAAATAAAATAAGGGCTGGGGGATGTAGCTTAGAGGTAGAATGCCCCTGGGTTCAATCTGCAGTACCAAAAAAAACCCAAAAAACCAAAAGGACTGGCATAGACATAAGTAGTGTCCTTCAGAAGGTGCCCAACGGAGGGATGAAGTGGAGGGATAATTTCATGCCTCAGTGTTGATTTACCCCTTTCCCCCAAGACAGGTCTTGTTGCCCAGGCTGGCCTCCAACTCGAGATCCTCCTGCCTCTACCTCCTGGGTAGCCGGGGTTACAGATGAGTGCCATTGCATAAAAGAAGCAAAGTCAGGAGAGGGAGGGAGGTTGGGGAGCATGTCCTGTGTGACTTTGGGTTTGCAGAGGGAACCGAGGGACATCACCTGGAAATGCAGTTGGAAATGTGCCTGTGACATCTGAAGGAGAGAGACTTGCCAGCTTCTACGTGGGGACCATGGTTGGAAGCACATTGCTGTTTATGAGACAGGAGAAAAGGACTTCAAGCCAGAAACTAAAGCTCTGAGCAAATCCTCAAGACTGACCTTCCTTTAGGGGCCTGCCCTCAGAGGTTTCTAGTGGCTTCCTGAATTTCAGATTCAAAGGCTGGTTTTCAGACCTTGATCTCTTGGCCCCCGTGCGGCATTTTATGTGGTGACTGTTGGAATTTGGTTCCTCCCACATTTGCAGAAGGGGAATTTGGCAGTCTATTTCAGGTGGTTATTCTCTATACCCAGAAAGGCTGTTTTTGCAATTTATCTAAAGAAAATCAGAGGGTTAGTTGAGGACTTTTAAATAGCACTGCAGTGAATATCTCTCATATGCTAGAGAATATCCTCTATTAGGAGGTCAGTTAAGTGCAATCATAAATATGTTTTAGTACAGCATTTGAAGCTGCCAAATGCTTGAAATGTCAAGTGGGAAAATCAGATTATATCATGATATATACAGCGCAAAACCACTTTGCGCTTAAAAGTGTGCATTTACAGTTACTTGATTGACGATCTTGATTTGGTTGGAGAGAAATCCTTATTTGTGAATTTTATTATTATTGTGGAATTTTTAGTCCCCTGTGGATACAAACACCACATGATGTAAAATTTGGAATATTGGCATTTGAACTCTTTATTCAAAGAGCAATGAAAAATTTTTTCTTTTTTATTCAAATAATTGCTGTAATGCTAAAAAAAAGTCGTGCATTTATATGTGCGATATTGATGAGAGTTATTTTTAAGTGTTATATGGAGCTTAGGATAGATTTTCATTTTCTTTAAAGTTTTCAGCCTTTAGCCATAAGTACATGTAACTGTTTGAATCAGGGAGGGGAAAAGAAAGGAAAATTAGGGGGAAAAAACAAAACAGGACTGAGGACATAGCCCCGTTTTCAGTGGTGGAATCTGTGCTTAGTATGCGCGAGGCCCTGGGTTCAATCCTCAGCATTGCAGAAAGGAAAAAGAAAAGAAAGAAAGAAAAAGTCATGAAAGAAGAAAGGAGAAATTGTTTCTTCCTGTGATCTTCGAAGCTCCACCCTTTCTAGGTTCCCTTTATTCCATGTCTCCTTGACCGACTCCTTTCTCTCTAGCTTCCTGACAAAATCGAGGCCACTGTGTTTCAGTTAAACTACCATGGACCTGGAACTCCTTTCATACAAAAATCATTTCCATGGTTGAAAGATGTTCTAGTTTTAGAAGTTTTTGGAGATTAATGAACAATAATTATTTCCAATTCAAATACACTTGTCTCAGAAATGTAGTGGAGGGACCATGAAGCCCACGGTTTAGCTGGAGTCCCACCTTCTGGCAAGTGAGCCCCTCTACTTGACTGTCTCTGGCTCTGACTTTTACTTTATCACCTGCTCTATTTGCAAAGTTATCACTGTCCCTTTATAGCCAATCCCTGGAGCTGTACAGATGGCAGTTGAACACACAAGTTTCTAGCAACTTTCCTAGAAAGCTTCTAGCAAGCTGTTCATGAAAGCAGATGTTCCCAGAGGTCTAACTGGATTGATACTGTCCTTTCTGCAAACCTGGGGGGCAGGCTTATTGCTCGGTAGCAGATGAGGCAGCTGAATCACAGAGGGTCCTGGCTGACACTAGAATTTCAGCCATTAACAGGTACTCACAAAAGTTATTGCCTTGCAAATTTTGGAGAAAAGTGTCTTTAGTGTACTGATGAAGCCTTGGTAAACACAGAGTAGTTTGAAAGGAAGGAAGAAGGTTAGTACCAGTACCTTGTTTGCTGGGAGCTGGGCAAACAAGTTGAATAAACTATTGACGTAGCTCCCAGTCAAGTCGAGGAACCTTGGAGGAAAAGAAGGTTATAATACACTATCGCAGAGGCCAGATGCAAGCTTAGGAGATGTACTGAAGAGTTACAGCTAGAAATTCAGATGACTCACATTCCAGGGTACTCATTGTTCAAGTATAAGAATGTCCTGACTGTGCCCCTGCACCCACCACGCCAGGGAGCATGTCACAGTGGGCCAGGTTGTCACAGTACACCAGGGGTTGGAAAAACCACACTAGGCAAAGAACTTGCATCAAGATCAGGACTGAAATACATTAATGTGGGTGAATTAGCTCAAGAAGGTCAGTTATATGATGGCTGTGATGAAGAATATGATTGTCCCATTTTAGATGAAGACAGAGTAGTTGTTGAATTAGAAAACCAAATGAGAGCTGGGCATGGTGGTGCACGCTTGTAATCCCAGTACTCTGGAGGCTGAGACAGGAGGATCACACAGGTTCGAGAATAGCCTCAGCAGCGAGTAAGACTCTCATCAACCTAGTGAGACCCTGTTTCAAAATAAAAATAAAATAGGGCTGGGGGTGTAGCTCAGAGGTAGAATGCACCTGGGTTCAATCCCCAGTATCAAAAAATAAATAAATATGCCGGGCGTGGTGGCGCACACTTGTAATCCCAGTACTGGGGAGGCTGAGACAGGAGGATCTGGGTTCCTGGCCAGCCTCAGCTACTTAGTGAGGCTTCTGCAACTTAGTGAGACCTGTTTCAGAATAAAAAATAGGGCTGGGGCCGTAGCTCGGAGGTAGAATGCCCCTGGGTTCAATCCCCAGTACGGCAAAAAAATAAATAGATAAATAACTGTCATTTAGTGCTTTAGTTGCTAAATTGATCAAATTGGTAGATGGCTCTTCAATTTATTATAGAAGAAAGTGCAGATGATCTCCTAAAAAGTAAAGATAAAACATCAGAGAATTGGCTTTTTTTCTTTCTCTAAATAAAAAAAAATGGAAGTGGTAACAAAAGAAAAGTATAAGAATGTTTTATAGCCTAACTTTCCCTAACACAAAAACTATATGTTAAAGGGAAATAAACACAGCTATTCACTTTTTTTTTTTTTTTGGTTCTAGGGATTGAACCCAGGGCGGGGGTCCACCTTTGAGCATCACCCCCAGCCCTTTTTATTTTGAAACAGTGTCTTGCTGAGTTGCTGAGGCTGGTCTTGAAACATACAATCCTTCTATCTCAGCTTCCCAAGTACTGGAATTACTGGTGTGGACCACTGCGCCTGGCTTTTTATTTTTATTTATTTATTTATTTATTTATTTATTTATTTATTTTTGCAGTACTAGGGTTTGAACCCAGGGGCATTCTACCTCTGAGCTACACCCCCAGCCCTATTTTTTATTTTTTATTTTGAAATAGGGTCTCACTAAGTTGTGGAGGGCCTCACTAAGTTGCTGAGGCTGGCCTTAAACCTGCGATCCTCTGGTCTCAGTCTCCCAAGTACTGGGGTTACAAGTGTGCGCCACCACGCCGGGCTTTTATTTTTAATTACACACGAAACAGACATGAAAAAAACAATACAGAAGTACATAAAGTATGTAGAATAAAAGTCTAGTTCATTGTTACTGGCCCCCAATTTGAAATCCATTGTCTTCCTAAAGCTAATCACAGTAACTGATTTTAGCTTTCTACAGTTGTGTGTGCCTGTGTATGTACACCACATAGGTGTTTTTTTTTTTGCTAGAGATAATGAAATGTCTATCCAGAATCAACAGTTCTTTTGGGGGTCCTTCCCTGTTGCACTTAATGGAATTATTTATCGTAAATTGAGGAACTTTGTTTTATCAAAACTTGTGTGAGTCCCTCTATATTTGTATGTTAATATTAGTGTGTCCTCCACGTCCCACCTCAGCTGAGTAGGTGCTGGAACCTGAGCCGACCTCGCTCCCCTCCCCCAGCTCCTGACCTCAGCAACGGGAGCTCGCAAGTCCAGCCAGATTTCACACCTTTATGGTTTCTGATCTGACTTTTCGGTTGTCTTCAACAACTCACAGACTCAGTATTCACTAATCTAGTTTGAAGATTCTTATTTGCAGAACACTTTTATCATTTAAAAGATTTTTAAAAGACTGATTGTATCCTCTCACATGATGCCCTTCCACCATCCCGAATGAGTTTGCTGTTCCCAGGACTGCCTTTATTTTCTTCGCTCCTTCTGGCACTTTGTGCTTGCTTTTCTTTCTCCCAGTTATCTTCCTCCGGGTTCTTACCCTTCCCAGTACCCTACAGAGCCCTTCCCATTCATTCTAGTCCTTCGAGGTTTGCAAATTCCTGAGTAAATGGCAGGTACACCTGCCTACCCCTGGTTCACCTGGCTCCCTTCAGTTTAAGACCTTTGATTTAAGAGGACAGGCAGCCGGGCGTGGTGGCGCCCACTTGTCATCCCAGTACTTGGGAGGCAGAGACCGGAGGATCCGGGTTCACGGCCAGCCTCAGCTACTTAGTGAGGCCCTCCGCAACTTCGTGAGACCCGGTTTCAGAATAAAGTATAAAAAATAGGGCTGGGGGTGTAGCTCGGAGGTAGAACGCCCCTGGGTTCAATCCCCGGTACCGCAAAAAAAAAAGAGGAAAGGCATGTTCTGCTTCTCTGTTGTATCCTCCTCTAAGACTGGAAATTATAGTCATTGAACTTAAATGTAAATTAAAATTATTTATTATACAGGCTCCTCTTTTTATAATTTATTAACTTAATACATATTCTTTTATAGCCTAGAAGTCCGGTTAGGTTTTACTTTGAGACGTACCTCTTATTTTTTTTAAGTAATGGTTTATTTATACTTCATTACTGAATACTCATTTTAACTTTATAAATTTTTAATTTGTGTGATTTTTATAAATAGTCATCCAGTCAGCATAAGAAAATAAAACACAGTGCTGTTTACTTGCTCAGTCTGTGCTGCCTCCTCCTATTTTATTCATAGACTGGAATGTGCTTTTCTGCTTTTTAGTTGCCAATTTCTCAATTTAGAATAAATTAGTCGAAGAGACAAAAACATTATGCTTGCAGAAGAGGATACTGCTAAAGTGAAAGGTCGGCTCCAGTAATCTCTGAATCCAGGTGGTCACGTTTCTTTCATTTATTGAGCACATACTATGTATAAGGGCTAATATAGGTGTTTGAAGCACTTTAGTTAAGGGCAAAACTAACTAATAAATGTGAGTAGATAAGAGTTTATGTTCTATCAGAAGTAGACAGAAAATAATATACATAATATAGAAACAAACTACAGTATATTATTAAGTTATAGCTTCTATAAGGAAAAAAATGACAGTAATACATGCTGTTTAATTTGTTGGTGCAGGGTCCTTCTCCCATACCTGAGGATGTCGCCATGAAGGAGGAGAACCTCTGCCAAGCTTTCTCTGACGCTTTACTCTGCAAAATCGAGGATATTGATCATGAAGATTGGGAGAACCCTCAGCTCTGCAGCGACTACGTGAAGGATATCTACCAGTACCTAAGGCAGCTCGAGGTGGGTAGGCTTTTGTGTTTGTGTTGTGCAAGCCGTGTGGAATTTACCATATAGCTCAGAAGGAAATGAGGCCGACTTTTTAAACTTGTGAATTCCACCGACAGGTTTTGCAATCCATAAATCCACACTTCTTAGACGGAAGAGATGTCAATGGCCGTATGCGTGCCATCCTGGTGGACTGGCTGGTTCAGGTCCACTCCAAGTTCAGGCTTCTGCAGGAAACTCTGTACATGTGCGTCGCCGTCATGGATCGATTCTTACAGGTGAGTGTGTTTCAGGGACCTTGCGTGCCTGTGACTCACTGAACATCGCATCTGTGCCTCCGGGATAGGAAGCTAAGTTGGGTTTCCTCTGAAGAAAAACCAAAAGCCAGTTTATGAGATGCCAGAGAACTTCAGGTGTTACAAGGGGAAGTAGTCCAAGCTTGTCAAAGCTTTGGTGATGCTGAGCAAGTGGGCAGTTCTGTTAGTTCAGCCTGCTACACAGAACTCAAGGAGACACAGGTCGAGTGTCCCTCAGCCACAGTGCCTGTGGCCAGAAGTGTTTTGATTTTTATGGGGTTTCTTTGTTGTTTTTAATTTAGGAATATTTGTAAATACATACTGAAATATCTTGGAGATGGGACCCAAGCCTAGACCCAAAGTCATTTATGCTTCGTGTACACCTTATGTACGTCGCCTTTGATCTTATGCAATATATCTAGTGCGTGTTTGACTACAGCTTGCCGTGGGAGGTCAGGTGTGGAATTTTCCACTTGTGCTGCCATATCCGCTCTCAGAAAGTTGTGGATTTGGGAGCATTTCACGTTTCAGACATTTGATTATGGATGCGCAGCCTGTGCTCCGTAACCTCGTCGTTCATCAAAGGGAATAAAGCACTGGAGCCGTAGGAGCCGACTGGAAACCTGTGGCGCCTTGGGATGCTGGTGTGCCAGGCCTACTTGCACCATTTCCAAAGTGTGGTGCTCTTCAGTGTTGTTTCCTCATCTGAAAATGAGAAGTTTGTCTAGAGAATCTCAAAGTTTCCAGTTGCCTGTGGTTTTGAATCACTATAGAAGATAGAGGACGCAATTTTTCTTTTTTTTTTTAAGAGTAGGAGTAGCCTGGTACAGTACCACACGCCTGTAATTCTAGTACTTGGGAGGCTAAAACAGGAGGATCACAGGTTCCAGGACAGCTTCATTAACTTAGCAAGACTCTCAGCAACCTACTGAGACCCTGTTTCAAAACAAAAAATAAGAGCTGGGTGCATTGGCACACACCTGTAATTCCAGTACTTGGGAGGCTGAGACAGGAGGATCATAGATTTGAGACCAACCTCAGCAACTTAGTGACACTCTCAGCAACCTAGTGAGACCCTGTTTCAAAACAAAAAATAAAAAATGGGCTGGGTCCCAGTACTTGGGAGGTGGAGACCGGAGGATCCGGGTTCGTGGCCAGCCTCAGCTACTTAGGCCCTCCGCAACTTCGTGAGACCGGTTTCAAAATAAAGGATAAAAAAATAGGGCCGGGGGTGTAGCTTGGAGGTAGAATGCCCCCGGGTTCAATCCCTGGTACCACAAACAACAACCAAAACCAAAAAGGGCTAGGGGTGTACATCAGAGGTAGAATGCCACTGTGTTCAATCCCTGGTACCACAAACAACAACCAAAACCAAAAAGGGCTAGGGGTGTAGCTCAAAGGTAGAATGTTCCTGGGTTCAATCTCCAGGACCACAAAAAATAAAAAAAAATAAAAAAGCAGGGATGTGTGTGTGGAGTGGACAGAGAATGTGGGGCAAAAGTAGAGAGGAAAAAAACTGAGAAGCAAAAGTGATCTTCAAAATACTTAGCAACTGTTAACGCACAGACACTGAACAGTCAGAAGAGATGACGGATATCAACCGCCGGTGTGTTATCTAGTAGCCCTGCAGATAAGGATTTATTTTCTTATTCGTTTAAATTTGTTTATTTAGGGCTACTAAACAGTAGCCCTGCCTATAAGGATTTATTTATTTAAAGTCAACATTCATGATCTGAGTTTAGGTCAAGTACCAATCTGCCCAAACAGTTTATAATAATGGTCCTGAGATGCTGCAAAATCCTAAGTAACTATAGATTCTGTGGTTCTCACTATAAAATCCTCATTGGGCAGGAAAGCACAGTAATATTTTAGGTAGGTTTTCAGTAATGAAAACTGAAGCAAGAAAAGCAAGGTCCCAGTTTAAAACAAGAGGAGGAGGAGGAGGAGGAGGAGGAAGAAGAAAGGGAATTCAAGGAAGCCCTTATACACTAGACTTTTTCCCTGCAAAAGCATTGCTGAAAGATTTTCTAAGCTGAATACTGGGCGTAGTTTTGGTGAGGATTAGGGAAATATTTGAGCCATAGATTAAATTCTCGATTACGCTTGGCCTCATCGCTTCAGACCGCGCTGAGCACCAGGCCAAGGCTGCCACGGACTCCACTGGTGTTGGAAGAGCGACAAGAAGCGTGGTCACCAGGCTTGGGCTCTTCCCTACCGAGCAACTGAGTGATCTTGGACTAGGTCATCTCTTTGTAATTATAATTGAGGATAAAGATATGTACTTCCAGAGCTGGGAGTGGTGGCATATGCCTATAATCCCAGGACTCGGGAGCTGAGACAGGATTGCAGGTTCAAAAACAGCCTCAGCAACGTAGTGTGACTCTCAGCAACCTAGTGAAGATCCTGTGTCAAAATAAAATATAAAATAGGGCTAGGGGTGTAGCTCAGAGGTAGAATGTCCCTGAGTTCAATTCCTAGTACCAAAAAAAAAAAAACCAAAAGTACCTCCTAGGATTTGTATGAGGATGGATGAGATAGACTGTTAGGCTCTTAGTGCTGCATCTCTCAGAATCGGTGCTCAGTAACAGCAGCCGTGCTCAGTAACAGCAGCCGTGCTCAGTGGTGGTCCTGCCGTCATCTCTCAGGCCTCCTGGGCCCAGAAGAGGGCCACGAGCAGAGACAGCAGGCACTTCTGCAGGACTTGTTCCTTCTCCCCTTCCACCCAGAGCCCTAATCCCCTTGTTAATGTGAGTTTTGACACACTTGTTTTCAATTAGGTTCAGCCAGTCTCCCGTAAGAAACTTCAACTGGTTGGAATCACGGCTCTGCTCTTGGCTTCCAAGTACGAGGAGATGTTTTCTCCGAATATCGAAGACTTCGTCTACATCACAGACAATGCTTACACCAGTTCCCAAATCCGAGAAATGGAAACTCTGATTTTAAAAGAGCTGAAGTTTGAGTTGGGCAGGCCCTTGCCATTACACTTCTTAAGGCGAGCATCGAAAGCCGGGGAAGTAAGTGCCTCCCACTGTGGAGAGGAGACTTTTTTTTTTTGTCTCATCCAGAAACACTGATGTAATTAAGGGAAAGCTCACGACTACACAGGAAGCTTCCTCATCGGTTCTTGAGAGAGCACGCCTCAGGCTCTGGCGTGTAACATGTTGAGCAGTAGAGCAGTTCCTGAGGAGGGTGCAAGTTAGGTGGGTTTGAGCTCCTACCTGCACCCGGATCCTGCAAGAGCGTAGTAACAGCTGTGGTTCCTCCTGCCCTGGCTGCTCTTTCACAGGTTGATGTTGAACAGCACACTCTCGCCAAATACTTGATGGAGCTGACTCTCATTGACTACGACATGGTGCATTATCATCCTTCTAAGGTAGCCGCGGCAGCTTCCTGCTTGTCTCAGAAGGTCCTGGGCCAAGGAAAATGGGTGAGTGGTGGATTTAAGAAGAAATTAGGAAGCCGCTTGTGATGGCGCACACCTGTAATCCCTAGTACTTGAGAGACTGAGACAGGAGAATCACAGGTTTGAGGCCAGCCTCAGCAACTTAGTGAGACCCTGTTTCAAAATAAAAATAAAAAGGAGAGGTAGAATACCCCTGGGTTCAATCCTCAGTACCAAGGAGAAAAAAATAAAAAGAAATTAGCCTATATTTTCGGCCTGTTTCATGCATGATAAACAAATGCTCTACCACTGAACTATACCCCAGCACAGAAAGGTTATACTTAATAGTGATATAGTGATCTGTTATTATAATTCTTTTTTTTTTCTTTGCAGTACTGGGGATTGAACCCAGGGGCATTCTACCTCCGGGCTACACCCCCGGTCCTATTTTTTATTCCTTATTTTGAAACAAGGTCTCACTAAGTTGCAGAGGGCCTCACTAAGTAGCTGAGGCTGGCCGCGAACCCGGATCCTCCTGTCTCTAGTGTAATAATTCATTCAAGAAAGGACCATCAATGGATGCAACAATCAGTAGATTCACCTGGTAGCAAAATATCCCATACATTCTTCTAATTGAAGAAAGAAAATGAAGCACTCTAGTTGAGAAGTCTCATGGTTCCCACCTTGCTCTGGTGATTAAGTGCGGTGCTGTCAGTGGTGGGGCCAGCTGACTCACCATGCTTCCTGGTGCAGAAAGACGCCTGCACTATCGCCTGTCCAGTGTTCACGCTCAAAAGGCTTGTCATACCCGAGTATGGTGGTGCACATCAGGAATCCCAGTACTTAGGAGGCTGAGACAGGAGGATTGTGGACTCCAGGACAGCCTCAGCAACTAGTGACTCTCAGCATCCTAGTGAGACCCTGTTTTAAAACAAAAAAGTAAAAAGGACTGGGGGTGTAGTTCGAAGGTCAAATACCTCTGGGTTCAGTCCCCAGTACCACAAAAAAAGAAACAAAACAGAAAAATAAAATGATAACAAAGGCTTGACACAAGTTAAAGTATAAGGAAACAAAAACTCTAAGACAATCCACAATGTGAGACAGTCTAAAAGTAACTTGCCTGGATGCTTAAACACTTGTTTTGTTTTCTGTGGTACTGGGGATTAAACCCAGAGATATTCTACCTCCAAGCTACACCCCCAGCCCTATTTTTTATTCTTTATTTTGAAACAGGTCTCACTAAGTTGCAGAGGGCCTCACTAAGTAGCTAAGGCTGGCCCAGAACACAGATCCTCCTGTCTCAGCCTCCCAAGTACCGGGATAACCGGCTTGTGACAGCATGCCTGGCTTTTTTCTATAGATTTTAATTTTTTTTTTTTTTTTGGTACTGAGGATTGAGCCCAGGGGCATTCTACCCCTGAGCTATACCCCCAGCCCTATTTTATTTTTATTTTGAAACAGGATCTCACTGGGATGATGAAAGTCTCACTACTTGCTGAGGCTGTCCTCAAACCTCCAATCCTCCTGTCTCAGCCTCCCAAGTACCAGGATTACAGGCATGCACCACCATGTCTGGCGAACTTTTTTAAAATAAAAAGTTTGAGGCAAAAGGCCTCAATGATACCAATAGCTCATTTTAGTCAATTTACTCTTAAATGTACTTCCTTGGACTCTAAACATATTAACCTATGAAAACCTCAGTTTCCTTGGATTTTTTAAAAAATACCAGCAGTTGTGCACTATTTCAGTATCACTCTTGCTCAGTTTTTTTTTCCCCTCAACTTTTTTTTTTTGCGGTACTGGGGATTG
>PVJS01028968.1:0-25128 GCA_004027185.1 Glis glis
TTACAGATAATTCCCATTCTAGAAAGCGTGTGTGTGTGTGTGTGTGTGTGTGTGCGTGTGTGCGTGTGTGTGTAATTTAGCAGCTTGACATTTTTAGTTTAAATATTTCAGTAACTTTAGCTGGGTGTGGTGGCACACAGGTCTGTAATCCTGGTACTTGAGAGGCTGAGACAGGAGGATCACAGTTTCAAGGCCAGCCTCAGCAACCCTGTTTCAAAATAAAAAATTGAATGCCCCTGGGTTCAGTTCCCAGTACCAAAAAATAAAGTGAAATAAATATTTCAGTAACTTTGGGGCTCTAAAACTACCATGCTATTCTGATTTTACAGTTGTTAAAATTTAAACATTAATATATTCTTAAAATGTTTATATGTATTCAAGAGTCTATAAATTGGTTTTTATTTGTTGTTTTTTGAGTAAGAACACAAACCTAATTCTACTATGTCTACTAACGTGATTTTGTTTACATATATTTATATTGGACATATCTTATTTTAGGTGCTATTTTAATGAGTAATGTGTTTAGATTTTATTGGAATCTTTTTTCACATTTCATAGGATTATTTTTTGACTATTTATACCTAAATTCATTCTATATATCCCTCTGAGAAAAATCAGCAACACTCCTCTTTCCCCAGGCCATTTTTAGTTTTGTAAACACTCCTGCAATTAGAAAATTATATATATATATATATTTTTTTTTTTTTTTTTGCGGTAGTGGGGATTGAACCCAGGGGCGTTCTACCTCCGCGCTACACCCCTGGCCCTATTTTTTTATACTTTATTTTGAAACTGGGTCTCACGAAGTTGTGGAGGGCCTCACTAGGGAGAGAGAGAGAGAGAGAGAGCGCGAGCTGAGGCTGGCCGCGAACCCGGATCCTCCGGTCTCCGCCTCCCAAAGTAGAAAATTATATTTGTTTAAAATGACATTGGGAAGAAACATAAATTACTCTTGGAAATGCAAACTTTTTTTATATTCTGAAAATTTCTCCTAGAACTTAAAATAGGCTCTTAGCATTTTTATTGTATTCATTAATCATATTCATTTAATAAGTCATCACTTAAAAATATTCTTAGTAAATGCAAGTTCACATTTGGTTATTGATAACTTCCAAAGTGGAGTAGGAAAAATTTCTATTATAATATCAATATTCTCCTTTTATATTTTATTTTTTCTTATAGAAGTTCACTTTTTCCCAAAGGTTTAATATATTCTATTAGAGTTCACTTTTTTCACTAGTATAAAGTTCCATGTTTATATTCTTATAGATAACAGTAAAAAGAAAACTAAGAAACTAAGAATGAAAAGGAATCACCGGGTAGAACCAGTTAATACAGATGACTCTGCTCCGAAGAGTCCAACACCACCCCCACCTCCCCCTCCTGGTGAGTCAATTGATACTGATACTGAATTTAGAAATACTGCTTTAAACAATGGAGAAAAGAAAAAGAAAGGAATCATATAGTTTTTATTTAGCATATTCATTATTTTTGAATTTGTGAGAAAGAATCCACTGTGCAAAATTTGTCAACGTAAGTATTAGTTTTATAAAAGCAAAAAAAAGTAAAATCTTTTAAGAAAGCCTTACTCAATAATTCCTAGAATGTGTTTAAGTTCTATTTGAAATATCAATACTCAGATTGCTAAAAAGAATTTTTTTTTTTTTTTGCGATACCGGGGATTGAACGCAGGGGCGTTCTACCTCCGCGCTATGCCCCCAGCCCTATTTTTTATACTTTATTTTGAAACCGGGTTTCACAAAGTTGCGGAGGGCCTCACTAAGGAGAGAGAGAGAGAGAGAGAGAGAGAGACAGGGAGAGAGAGAGAGAGAGAGAGAGAGAGAGAACTTAGGCTGGCTGCGAACCCAGATCCTCCGGTCTCCGCCTCCCAAAGTACTGGGATTACAAGCGTGCGCCACCACACCCGGTTTAAAAATAATTTAAGTATAATGAAAGGATAGCTAATGTGAGCCTTTAAAAAATTGGACCTTTTATCCTGAAAGTTACTTCATGCTATGAATTTTCCCAATATAAACTCAACATACATACACACCTCCTAAGTTCTCATAAGGATTAATTGGAGTAATGTATGGGAAGAAGCACTGGGACATGACTGCACAATAATTGTCAGTAATTATTAGCACTATTACTAATAATTATTAGTAATTATTGTAAGTAATTTTAGCACTAAGTATAGTACCTCACCTGCTATAGGTGCTCAACAAATATTTAATGATAAATAAATGTTTGTAATGTCCTTGTAGCCGCGCTATAAGGCTTTAGATGGTAACATTTTCCTTTAATAATTTTTTAAAGTCTCATTCCTACTATTTGATTTAATAAGAAAACATTCTTTTTGCCTCTGCTAGGGGGTGGAAAGGTAGTCTAAAGCTTATTTATGATGTTGATGAAGGGGTTTATATTGGTAAGTAAAGGTGAATAAAAACTTGAAGATGTTAAAAGACTATAGTTACATTTTGAATTAGAAGTTATTAAAAATGGATTTATTGCTATTCAGTATTGTGTCATTCAGTACATTTGAATTGAAATTGAACATTATATACACTTCCTGTCAAGTGAGGGATCCTCTCAATAGACCTAAAGAGACGTTTGTCTAACAGTGTTTTTAAATGTTTTTCTTTTTCTATAGTTGGCTGGGGAACCCCCAAAGTCACTAGACTCCCAAAACTTGAGCCTCTTGGTGAAACACGTCATAATGGTAATGCAAAGGATCAGTTTTCAAATATAATCTGTACATACTACATCCACTTTACTTCATAACTTCAACAAGCTTACTCTTTTTTACTTTTGGAAGCCTTTCAAATCTACCATCATTCTTTTTCATTATACTTGTTATTTTTTCTCATTAATTTTTAATTTTTTAAATGCACTTTGCATCTATATAATTTGATTTTTGTTTGCCTTAGAATACAGAGGTGAAGAGAATTATACTTATGTTTATCCCAGATATACTTATGCAGACAGCTGTGAAAAGAAAAATTTTAAAATAAATGTGACACATTATAATTACACTTACAGTGTTAAAAATCTGTAGTGTTCTACGTATGCACAATATACTCTGTGTTAATGCCACATGATTTTTCTCTCTGTTCCTAATAAGACACCCAGCTGCTAATATTAGAATGAAGTAAAGATCAATATAATCTATAAAACCAAAAAATTAAATCAATAAACCAAATGAAGTTCAGCTAAATGGAAAGTTACTGAAGCTTTTATGAAGAGAACAATTTTTTTAATGAAATTAATATTAGTTGTAATCCAGCCAACTTGGGACATTAGAATTGCAGGAAGCAAAAACTAGAGAAAGGCAAGTTGGGACTGAGAACAACTTACATAACAAGGAGAAGTTGCAGACCATCAGTAATATATTTCTAGAATACAAAAGATAATTATATGGATGTAATTGTAGCTCAGTAAACTTATGAAATCAGAACATCCAATTCTCTTTTTATGACTTTGTATTAACCTACTCTAAAACTTTGTTTCCTAAGGAGAATAATTACTAGAAAAAAAGTTAGTAGTTATTAGAAAAGCTTTATCATATAATATTCAACATATATGAAATATTTTATTCAAAAAGTATATATATACATATGAGCTATTTGCTTTCTTTTTTGGAATATAATGGGCCAGTAATATTTCATTATAATCTCAGTAAAAATATTTTATTCTAGCCATAGTGAAAATTAGAAGATTTATTTTTATATTTCTATAGATAGAAAAGTTTGTTTAGGCTATATGAAAATTATTGATATATTTCCAGCTGATTCACACATGTCTGGTTTAATGATTTTTATATCATGATTTTTTTTTATTATACCATGTCTTACCATTTTATTATATAACTGAGTGAGTTTACCTACATTGAATACATTATCAATTTGAATATTAATGGTATAGAAAAAACTGGATAATGTGTGTTTATATGTGTATACATATATGGCAAAATAATTTCTCATAAGACAGATATTTTTTCTCTTACTGACTTCATCGTTCAACAAGTACCAGTTTTGTATTAGGTGTCACCTAATGTTTTTGTAATACTGTGGTGACTGAGGCATACATACATTCTGCCTTTGTGGAGATCCTTCTCTAACAGAGAAGCAATACTTTAGCTTACTGTAGTTACATGACAGTGCATTGTGTGGTTCAGAATCTCTATGCACAAGCTGCATGGGTGATTAGGGAAAGTGGCTTTAGACCTGGGTATTCACAGAGTGAGAAGATAAGCAGAAAAGTCAGACTGGTCAGAGGCAGAGAGATTGGAAAGAACATAGTTTATTTGGAGAATAAGATGTGACTGGAGCTTAGGTTGTACATGGAGTGGGTAAGAAAAAGAAAATTTTAAATTACAGAGAATATTGAAAGTGGAATTTTGGCTTAAAGCCAGATGGTAAAGGTATCCCGTACATATTGGGATGTCTTGACTTGCTGTAATTTTTAAGACATAATAACTTTTAGCATGGAAATAGTGTAATTAGATTTGATGTTTAGGAAAATAAATTTTGTCACAATGTATCAAGTACATACTTGATGGTGGCTACTTCTGAGTTAAAAATCCCAGATTAGACCTACCACAATAATGAAAGTAATAAGTAGTAAGTAACATATTACTTTAAAATTGGAATGAAGAATAAAAAATGTGTGCAAAGAATATTTTAACCATTATATGAAGTGCTATTTGATGAATGTAGGTATGGGTGAGGGCAAGAGAATATAATTTGGCTGAAGGTGCTTGAAGGTTGGTGCTATCTCTATGATTGCAGACATATGAGGAGCAAGGAAACCTGTTGTAGAGAGACATATAGAGGTATCTGTAGGCTTGTCTTGTGGAAATGTCTTGCCCAGTCCAAAGTAAGACTGTGGCACTCAGGACAACAGAAGGGACTCAGCCGGGTGAATGGGAGTAGGTCGGTTTTTTCCCACCTGTCCTTACACAATAGGATACTTTGTCCTTAACAGATGCTCTGTAATTGTTTCTGAATGAATGCATTTGGGGGAATGATAGTTTGCTGTCTGTGAGGGAAAGAATGTCCAATGAAATGCAAAGAATTGATGTTGGCATTCAGGGTATTACAATTACCGAAAACTGAGAAAAGAGGTAAAAAGCAGGCTGAGAAGTGTTCCCCTTTCTCTTTTCTGCTTTTAAATTAGAACCCCTGGGGAAATTTTAGTCAATTAGTTAAGTTTAAGGCCACGGTCATCTAATATTTTAGTTGGTTTTCAGTGTATCAAGTTTTTGCTTTTCAGTGCAGAGAAAATATTATTTATTAATAAATATCTTGTAAAACTTACTGTTGGAGCCGGGCATGGTGGCGCACGCTTGTAATCCCAGTACTTTGGGAGGCGGAGACCATAGGATCCGGGTTCGCGACCAGCCTCAGCTCTCTTTCTCTCTCTCTCCCTGTCTCTCTCTCTCTCTCTCTCTCACTACTTAGTGAGGCCCTCCGCAACTTCGTGAGACCCAGTTTCAAAATAAAATATAAAAAATAGGGCCGGGGGTGTAGCGTGGAGGTAGAACGCCCCTGGGTTCAATCCCCGGTACTGCAAAAAAAAAAAAAAAAAACTATGAAGGAAGATAAATGTTTGTTTGTAGTTTTACAGATCATCAGTTTTCATGTTAAAAAGTGTTCAGTCCTTTATAAAAATGTGCGTTCATAAGTAAGTTGGTTATTTCAGTGGGAACAAAGATCCACTTGATATCTTCTATGAGTAAGGCAATAAGAAATTACTTTGTATAGGATGATTCAATTTTCTAGCAAAGAAATAGTACAAAATCAACTATAGAAATAGTCTAAATTCTTAGGAGAGAAAAAAAGACATTTCTTACACATGTGTTTGGTATATCTTTTATGAGAATATTTTTAAAATTCCTGAAGTAAAACATATGAGAAAATATATTCACTCTGGTTTAATTGTGAATCCTTTTGTATATTAAAATTCTCCTTAATTTTGAATTAAAGAAATTAGAGGAGGGATAATTTAAATTTATAAAAATAATTGAGTATGTTATCATTTTAATTGCACCAATAATAACAACTGTATCATGTACCTACCTTTTTTGCGGTACCGGGGATTGAACCCAGGGGCTTTCTACCTCCGCGCTACACCCCCGGCCCTGTTTTTTATACTTTATTTTGAAACCGGGTCTCACGAAGTTGCGGAGGGCCTCACTAAGTAGAGAGAGAGAGAAAGAGAGACAGAGAGAGAGAGAGAGAGAGAGAGAGAGAGAGAGAGCAGGCTGGCCACGAACCAGGATCCTCAGGTCTCAGCCTCCCAAAGTACTGGGATTAGAAGTTTGCACCACCACACCTGGCTACCATTGTGTTTAAGAAATTCTGATTCTACTAAATAACTTATAAGATAGGCAATAGTATCCCCCTTTTGTGCATGAGGAACCTGTACTTCAAGGCCTCATAACTAATAAATGGCAGAACCAGGATTCAAACTTGGGTCTGTCCAGCTTTTAACCCCATACTTTTAACTCATTATGTTATACTATTACATTAAGATTTACTGGGGCATCCATGTAGCTTAATAATTGCTTTGAATTTATAGCTGTTTTAAAAAATCATTCTCCCTAATTTTTACTTATTTTAAGGGATCCTGAACTTCTATGCTTCTAGAATAATTTTAAGGTTAAAAAAGTAGTTGCTTACTGAAGAGTTATGTATACCATTAAATTTATAAACCAGTTATGATAATTAAGAAATAGAAATTTGTTATGAAGGGCAGTACTTTTTTTGGTATAAATATGCCCCAAATCACAAACTATATTGAAATATTATTGTAAAAGAGTCCAACTTGATTTTCATAAAATACCTTGAACTAACAGCCACTAATAAGAAGATGTTTACAAATGCTGACTTATCAGAGCCTTTTCCATAGAATTTGTAGATTTTGAATATTTTATATTTATTCTGTTCTAATGTGAATGTGTAATTGGAAACAATAATTAATATAACCCTTAGTGCACGTTTTTACTAAGCCAAATAGAATTTAACCTCGTTGTTATGTTTTATTCGTTTTCTTAGATTCTGGGTTTTTGTTTTGTTTTGTTTCTATCTTTTCTACTATCGTTTCACTTGACAAGTCAATCAATGTGTTTTACTTTTCTAAATGTATTGGTTAAAAAAACAATGAACTGTGTCAAAAACTTTGATTACCATAACTGTTTTGTGGTTTTGGTTACCCTTCTTCATGTAGATTTTTACGGGAAGCCTCTTCCTCCCCTGGCTGTGCGACAGAGGCCAAATGGCGATGCTCCTGACGTGATCTCATAACCAAGGCACAGAGATTCGTTCCCTTAACATCAACAGGGTGAACTGGGACCTTCTTTATCAAAAGAAGAAAAACCTTGAGATTGAGGACTGGAACAAGATTACCAAAATGATTTTAGTAAGGAGATTAATACCCAAGGACCTGACCTACTTCTCCATGTTCTTCATGGCAAAAACAGAAGGGAAACAAGATGACCAGTAGATGGGATAAGCATTTGGACCATGTTCGGAAGATTTAGTGTTGACTCTGGTTTACACATTCCCACTCATGGGCGTATTCCTGAAGGAAACCTCTTCAGAATAGAGCCAATGGACTCTATATACTTTCTTTACTATTTGTTTAAAAGTCTGTATTTCTATATATTAAACATTTTTTTGTAAGATACATGTGCATGGAAGGGGAGCTCCTGGGAATTTATAACCTAAATTTTTAACTATTTTTTATTTTTCTAAAACTTTTGTTTAAGTTTAATTACTATTTAATTGATTGTGTACTTTTCTAGAGATGGTTTGTTTAAATTGTGACTGAAAAAGAGAGTTGATTTACTTGATATAGATGAACTATACAAAGTTATATTTATATGACTTGAGGTATGTTTTGTAATAGCATTATTCTTGAAGTGTATATCCTAATTTGACCTAATTAAAAAATAATACCTTTTTTAAAAAGCAGATTCTCAGATCTTTATTCTACCAAATTATGTGATTTAGAAGTATTACCAAAGAGAGCATTCAATTTTGCTGTTGTTGTTATTGTTTGCTTTCTTTGGTGATGATATTAATAAATGAAAGAGACTTAAAATATCCATATTAACCTAAATTTGTTTAAATTAATAAAAATGTGTTCTGTAAGATATTATTAGCAGTCTCAATAAGCCACATTTTAAAGGTCAGATACTTTCAGAGGACAAGGCGCTCCCTGTTCCTTTGTTTTGTCAGAAGCTACAGTGACTCTTAGGTTATCCAAATTCTCTCATGCCTTGAAATTAAAGGCACAGGACTAAAAAGCTACTGCAGGTCCAGAGACTTACATTTTACAATAAATAAGTTGGGTACTAAAACAGTAAGAATAAAAAGTTTGCTCAAACACTTTTAAAAAGAAATGATTTCAAAATAATTCTCAATTTAAAATTTTACTTTTCTTGCATTCTTGGGGTTCTCTGTCTACCATTTAGACAAACTTTTAGATATATAGTTCTAGTAATGGATTCATAGTATTCATTTAATTGTGAAAGCATGCCTTTTTATCAAGGCCAAACTAATATAAGCAGAATGATTTCTGTATCACCTTAAGATTGGTGCATTTGGTATCTTGTACTGGCAACAGACACATTCTGGTAACTGATAATAACATAAATTTTTCTAAGGCGGTTTAATATGATTATTTACTTCTAAAGTTTTACTTTGGAGCATCATATTTTATTTATGTTTTTAACTCACTGAACTCTTATTATAAATAAGGTTGCTTATTACTCCAGACAGCATGGTACAGTTTCTTTGAGTTTATTCATGGACCTAACTAGTACCCTGAGTTACCAAAAGCCTTCTACTTCAGATATAAAATGCATATGAATATCAATTTGAGAGGTGGCTGAAATGTGAGGAAAACATCACAGGAAGACAGGATGAAAATTTTGAATGCATATTAGAGAAGAAATTGCTCATCTTTTGGTTTCTATTTTATAACATTCATATTTATTCATTTTTGAAACTAAACTCATACTTTTGCTATTTTTTTAACATTCATCTGATTTGAGAGTAAAGATAAGGTTTTTAAAATTTGTTTTGTACCAGTGTTTACTGTACTGTGCAGTAATTGTTGACTCCATTTAATAAAAATACAAATAATTTTGAAATTAAATGTCTTATGAAATGGAATTAATTTTTCATATAGCTCCCTCAAAAATTAATGTTTTCTTAAAGCATTCTAAAAATACTTCAAACGGTGTTTTATAAATCCAGGTGGATTTTTATAATTTAATGCCTATTTTGTTACATGCTATTTTTATTCTTAATCATCATGAATTATGACATTTTCACACAATAAAATATTTATATAATATGCTGTTTTCTCTTTATTTGGTGGATTTAAATGAGTTTCTTTGGATAATAAAGATTTTTAATATGATTGATGAAAGTCAATTTAAATCAGTAATTTAAAATAATGGACTTTTTGTTATTTTACATAAAATCTTTGCAAGTTTTATATTTACTTGCAACTTTGCAAGTTTTTATGTATATGAGATACAATGTTGTTATTTTTAAAAGCAGCTAATTGTGTCAAAGCACCTTGTGATTAGAGATGATCCCATATCTGTCTTTTGTTAAAGATATATTTAAATTACATTTATCTATATATTTAAAGATATATTTAAAATATATCTGTTGGCTAGATATATTTTTACTTATTTAAGATAATTCTATGTGCCTTTATTGGAAATTCCCTATGTATATACTGTATATATAATATTGCATGCAATTGATGTCAAGTATCAAAGTATGCATAGAAACTAGAGATAAATGTTATGACATATATTTTTTTTAGAATTATTGGTTATGTGTTTTCCTCAAATTTTGAACTATTTTTTAATTGTTTTATTTTTCTAATGGGGAAAGCAAATTTATACTTTTGTATAAATTATTTAAGTGCCATGTTTTCTTTGAGTTTAAAATTAAATGCTCTTTTAAATGACAAATGAAAGTCTAGAATTTACTTAATTTATAAAACTCATGATAACCTGGAAAAATTCAGTTATAGAAGACACCTCCTGTTTGTTTGTTTATTTGTTTGTTTGTTGTTTTGCAGTACTGGGGATTGAACCCAGGAGCATTCTACCTCTGAGCTACACCCCCAGCCCTATTTTATTTTATTTTATTTTATTTTATTATTTTATTTTTTAAAATTTTGAAACAGGGTCTCACTAAGTAGCTGCAAGCCTCATTGAGTTGCTGAAGCTGTCCTTGAACCTCTGATCCTCCTGTCTCAGCCTCCCAAGTACTGGGATTACAGGAGTGCCACCATGCCTGGCACCCTATCTTTTTTTTTTTCACTAAGTGTTCTATTACAATATTTTGATTTGATACTGTTTGGTATGCCATGCTACTCGTTGTATTCAATTTCTTCCATTCCAAGTAAAGAAATTCATACTTCCAGGGGACAAGTTTTTCAAAAGTGAAACTGCTTTTATAAATAATGCTATAGCTCATAAGCTTTATCATTCTTAGCTTTAATACCTAAGCTTTTCTCTAAGTGGAGTGTATTTTGCAACTGTGATTCTAGTTATTTCATTTATTGAGAAATATATTCCAGCTGATCCAAAGAACAAATCCATATATTTCAAAACTTACCTTAAAGTATGGCATTACTTAGCAAAACAGCAGTCATCTTTTAGCTTTTTTAGAAACCAGATAATAGGAATAGAAGAATACATTTCCTTTAAAAAAAGGGATCAGATTATAACTAAAGAGAAAATGGGTGGGGATCATTTGCTTGTTTAGGGCCTGCGCTATAAATTTCTTTTGTGCCCTGATTAAGAAACATGAATCAATGGTCTACCAATTTTTATAATAATAGGACCTATCAATAAACATTTTAAATATAACCTTATATCTAAGTCATTATATTACTTTACAAGAGCTGACATAACTAAGTACCACAGACCTGATGGTTTCAACAAAATAAATTTATTTTCAAGCAGGGTATTTTCAACCTAGTGAGACCCTGTTTCAATAAAGATAATAAAAAGGGCTATGGATGTAGCTCAGAGGTAAAATGCCCTTGGGTTCAATCCCCAGTACCATAAAAAATTATTTTCATAATTCTGGAGATTGTAGGTGCAAGATGAATGTGCCATCAGGCTTGGCTTTTCCTAAGGCCTCGCACGTCATCTTATAGGCGGCCACCAACTTGCCATGTCCTCACAGGTCTTTTCTCTGCACTCTTGTCCCTGTTATCTCTAAGTGTATCCAATTTTCCTCTTTCTACAAGGACACCATTAAGGCTGGATTAGGATTTACTCAGTTTTACTCATTTGAACCTCATTGGAACTTAATCACCTCTCTAAAGCCTCATCGTCAAATATAGTTACATTCTGAGACACCAGGGATTATGGCTTCGATATATAAATTGGGTGGGCAAATTCCAGCCTTTACCAGTTAAATACATGTTGGACTGCATTATTTTTAAATACATTTCATTTATACACTACATTTATGTATACACTATATTTTAAATAAATTTAAAGTATAACCCTAAGATTTAAATGGATGTTAAAAAACTAAATGAATATAGAAGTCATTATATTTGCTCACCAGTTGGATTGTCCCCTGGACTTTATACACAGCACTTTAGAGTCCTAAACTAATAAAATCCTCACCTGAAGTGAAAGTCGGAGATTGCTTCTATGCCCTGTTCTCTAGCATTGCTCACGGGTTTCTCTGTTTTTCTGCCACACATTTTAAGGAGCTAAGAGTTCTCTTGGTGTCAGATTGTTTTACTTCACAGCCTGTCCTTAACTTTTTGGCAACATAATCCTCTATATAAACATGAAGTATTTGAGCCATGTTTTATGTAAATATGAAAATTCATAAAACAGCTAGTATAGGAGACAGTCCATAAGTGTACATATTTAGAAACACTTCTTAGGTCAACTGACTTCATGATAAAAATGTTTATCTGAATAATTCTTGTCCTGCCTAGAGGTAAGTGCTTATTAATAATGCTGATTGGCTCTTTTTAATGCTTTCATTAAAGAAGAAAACAACACTAACATAATTTTTGGTGTTTATGTCAGCTCAGTTTCTTCTGTCTTCAAGTGGTTTAAAATAAGTTTGCTTCTACTAATTTCTATTCCTGAAACTCAACATGGAGCTTTGATTACTCTTCAGTAAATATTTGGGGTATGAGGTAAATGCATTAACATTCTAATGATACACAAATATTGAGTCTAGATAGAGTAAGGATTTAAATATAAAAGGCCAAACTAGTTGGGCAGAGTGGCATTCGCTTGTTATCCCAGTACTTGGGAGGCTGAGACTGGGGGATGGCAGGTTCCAGGAGAGCCTCAGCAACTTAGAAATTTACCAAGACCCTCAGTAATTTGGTGAGACCCTGTATCAAAATGAATATAAAAGGGTTGAGGGTGGAGCAATGCCCCTGGGTTCAATCCCCACTACCAAAAAAAAAAAAAAAAGAAAAACCATAAAAAGAAGATGGATAAAACAAAGTTGGCTAACCTTTGTGGGAAGAAATTTATATGACTGAGTCTGAGAGCAATGAAATCAATATCAAATTGCATACAAATTTAAAGTTGTTTCACATTTAAAGCTAAATGGTTTAAAGAAAAATTGGAAAAGTGCCTGTGAGACATGGTTAACATCCCTAATATAAACATAATACTAAGACACCTGCAGATAAGTAGACAGAAACCAGTCATTTTCAAAATAAATGTAGCTTAGTTGTATTTGAAAACCTACCCAAATTAAATACTAAATTAGAAATTTTAAGATTATCAGAAGTGCTGACAAAAATTTATGTGCAAAGATGTTTAAAATTAGAAAATAGTAACATGCTAAGAGTTTGAAAATGATAGAATTAATGTACTCTTTCCAAGTATAACACAGTGTTTCCCTAAGAGAAATATAGTATATATGATTCTTACTACTTTCATACCCTTTTCCCATTTAGAGAAAGTTCAGCCTCATTGCCATGTTCATTTAACTTTACATAAACATGCTCTTTGAGGCTGAAGCAAATCTGATTTTCAATGTGAAAACAAAATATAAAAACTTTTTAGAGTTTCTAAACAGAATTTGTCTCTATTTTTATGTAACAAAAATGTATATGATAGCTAGTATTTAATATTTTTTCTGTGCGTGATAAATTTCTGTAATCTGCGAGTTATTTCGGGGTAAACGCTGCAGCCACACGCACTGGTGAGTATTCACGAGGCAAATGGGGGAAAGGGTTAAGTATTTTATATATAAGCATATTGATACATTAGTTGTGACATTGTGTAATGAAGATAGAAAAAATATAGATTTGTAATTATAAAGGCTGAAAAGTAGACTAATGACTTTTCCTTATACATCCAATAGATGGCGATCATTTAGTCTTTTCACTCCTGAATATATTTGTTGCACCAAATCTAAATTCTAAGAGAAGCACTTTTAGATTATCAGGAAACATGTTTAAAATATATCAAGCTTTAAATCGCATTACGTTTATCTTTTCATATGGTTATAAATTTGCAGCTATTGCAAATTCCTATACCAATCTTCTGAGCATCAGGGGCCAATTCAAAACGATGGTACTTATGCAGTATCAGGGACCAGGGGACGTTCGGGTGTTCTCTGATAAATTGTGGACTGCTGCTACAAGGGGGCTATGAAAGAGTAACCCCGCAGGAGCAAGCGAACTGCTCATCCTATCGGAACAGGAGTGTCTGACAGGCACCTTCCCGAGGATCACTCATTGCTGTCGAAGCGAGCGCGAAGGGTGCTGTGGAGGGTCATCTTGAGCCTCAGGCATCGGGTATCACATGATCATCAATGATCACGACAGTGGAACGATGCGCGGCGGCGAAAGGGGCGTTTGCTGTGAACCCGCCCTGTTCTTTGCTTTGCAGGCGCGCTCCATTCTAATCTTGAATTCTAAAGATCAGCGGTGATCCACGTGGGCCTCCTGGGGCGGGGGCTCGATTTCCATTTCAGGAGTTAACCGCGGTCTTCAGACCTACGATGATTCCGTGAAAAGCTTCGCTTCTGAGAAAAAAGTGACGACAAAACATCTGTGCGTGGCAAATTCCTGCAAATTATTTATATATATGTTTTTCGGCGGCACTGGGGATGGAACCCAGGGGCATTCTACCTCCGAGCTACACGCCCAGCCCTATTTTTTATTCTTTATTTCGGGGTAAACGCTAACCTAACAAACATAACCCAACCGTGACAAAGCCCCGTTTTTTACCGAGCCCACACACAGACAGTTCAGAGGACAAGTGACTTCATAAATCCCAACCTCCCGGGCCTGGGAGTCGGGGCCGAGCACGCGAGAGCCTCAGCGGCTGGGAATACTCAGCGTTCTCCCGCGGCCGCGCGTCCCTCTCGCGAGAGCGAGGCCGCCGGCGAGATTTTGAAACGTAGGCACAGTAGAGTCTCGCGAGAACTTAAACAGGAAACATGCTAGTGCTTACGGGTGTCAGCGAATGCCGGCAGCCTGGGAGTGCTGCTCCAGCTCATCGCAAGCTTTTTGATGTCGAGGCGGGTAGAACTCTTGCTTGGGAATTGCCGACAAAATTATGCTGACTCGGGTGAGGCTCTGGGGCCAGGCCGAGCGCCTCTGACTGAACCAGACCTGACGCGAGCAGGGAGGCTGGGAGGATAGGTGGGGAGCCGGGATGCAGAGCGTCCTCTTTGGCTTCCCTTCGCGGTATTTGGGGTTCTTTAGCTTCGGCTGCAGAGCCCTGGAATAACGCCAAGTGCCCAGTTGCTCTTGAGCGTTCCCTGTCGTTTTCTCCCAAGATACCTCTCGGTCGTGGATAATAGTCCCTTCAGCCTAAAAATCCGATTTCTAATACCTACTCTCTTCACGTTCAAGCACAATGTTCGATCCTCGAGGGCTGAAACTTGGTCTCCGGGCTCTTAGAGCATTGTTACACTTTTCTTGGCTCTCGATGAGTAAATGAAACAATTTGCGAGGAGTTTCAAGAAGAATCAGTCGTGGCATTTGTTTTCAAAATTTTTAACTTTTTTAAAAATTTGGAATAATTTTTAATTTTTTTATTTGGAATACTTTTAGGTTTACAGAAAGGTTGCAAAGATAGCACAGAATTCCCATGCAATTTTCACGAAGTTCCCCGCTGATGTTAACATCTACAATGGCCTTTTAAAATTAATTTTGTTCCTTTTGGCAGTTGATTCTGCCTTAGTATTTGCTTCACATTTGGACTATAATCACTTGGAAAAACCTTCCACATAAGTAGGTAGAGTATCAGTAATAGTTTTTGTTACAGGTAAGATATTGCACCCACTTCCTGAACTAGTAATTATCATTTAAAAAGTGCTCTTATCCTTAAAAAAAAAAGACTGTTAATGTTGAAGTTCAATAAATTTGCAATGTCAGTGTGTGTCAGAAACTTTTTCTTATCGTCATAGCTGAAAGCAAAATCAGAGAGGAAGCTTGCAAAACAGATTTGCAAAGTTGTGTTGGATCATTTTGAAAAACAGTATTCCAAAGAACTTGGAGATTCCTGGAATACAGTAAGGTTAGTATAATTCATCACTGGATACTTTATGATAGAACACTGAAAGTGAAATATGTAGTATATCTTTTGGGGGGAGGGATGCAGTGAGGATAAAAGGTAAAGGAATTTAAATGTGGCTCCCCTCTTCTGGGGCTGTCGAAAGGAAGAACTAAAAAAACATAGATTGAATCATAGGATAATGGAAAGGGAAGAAAGAAAACTTCATAGTGATAGTAAGCAAAAATTACACTCTAGTCATGAGCAGTTACTTTCATCCATGAAACAGGAATGCCTATTACCAGTTGGACAAAATTAATTATACTGTAATATTAAAAAATTTTAAAACTTTTGGGGATATTCGACTAGTTTCTGAAATGCAGAAAATAATATTGAATCTTCAAAACCAACACTGCTTTATCTTGGCTAAAGTCAGACTTTATTTAGTAATAACCCTGTTTGAGCAGACATCGAATGCACATACACATATAAATTCTTTAAATGCACTATAAAAATAAACATTGAATGTATAAAAGTAAGTGAGAGAATTTTTATTTTTATGTTGGTGAGTTTTGCTATTGATCAGAATGTTACTGTAAGGCTCTTGACATTGAGTGCCTAATACAATATAAATAATGCCCCCTGGGATACAAAGAATAAGATGGTCCTCCTGTAGTTTGCTTATAGTCTATTGCTTATGGGAATAGTAGGGCAGGGCATGGTTATAACTATGTAAACTGCTAATTTGGTGTGTTTTGTGACAGAAGTAGGTGGGAGTACCTCACTTCCTTGCTTTGCTGGTCAAAGCCTGAGGGTGCCAATGAAGACTTCAGAAAAGCCTGATCTTGGTGTTTTACATGGGTTACCTTGAATAAAGGAACCAGACATTCTAGGCTGAGGGAAGCGGGAAGAGGCTGAAGAAGTTAAGAATAAAAGCCCAGTACATTTTCCACAGGGCAAAAAAAAAAAAGAAAAAGTTCCATGGCTATAAATAATACCTGGAACTTGGTTCAGACAGTAATTTCTTAGACATTTGTTTTATTCCATCTCGGATTAACTCAATGTTTCTCTTTTACAAAGGACACCTTTAAGCACTTTTCTAAAAAAAGTTATGTCTTAGCTAATAAAGATAATAGAGGTAGTTCTAATATAATTTTAGGACCAATTAGGCTATTTAGTAAACTCAAATAGTATAATAAGAAAATGCTTTAAGTTTTGTGACCAGTCCTAATGTATTTCCCAGCTGAGCTCGAACTCCCTGGTTCTGACTTACCTCCATAGACTCCCTAAGAGAGTATCATGAACACAAGGACACATTTTTACTAAGAGAAGTTCAAGACTTGAGCTTACCCTAGTTTTATTCATTGTGAGAATCTCTCGATCAATGTATGTCCTGGGTAAATCCTACTTGGATTCTCAGGTGATTTTGAAAATGCTAACATATTTTTTGAAGGATAAAATATCCTTTGAATTCTTGAAAATCTGTACATCTAGCTTGGGTTTTACTAACCAGGGTTTTAATACCTGGGTTCTGTAAAGAATTGGAAGACCCCCAGTATTCTCCTTTTTGGTTTGCCAAACTTCCTTCTTGAGTTAAGCCACATGTTCTTACTTGGTGAGAAAAAAAAGAAGTAATAAAGAACCTCCTGCCTGGAAAAAAAAAAAAAAGAAAATGTGGTATGAGCCAGGTGTGGTGTACATGCCTTTAATTCCAGTACTTGGGAGGCTGAGACAGGAGAATTGCAGGTTCGATGCCACCCTCAGCAACTTAGGCTCTAAGCAACCTAGTGAGACCCTGTTTCCAAATAAAAACCAAAATAGGGCTGATAGGGCTGGGGGTACAGCTCAGAAGTAGAATGTTCCTGGGTTCAATCTCTAGTACCACAAAAAGGGGGGAAGGTATGCATTTGTTTTTGTTTTAAAACTAGGTTTCAAAATGGGTGTCTTTTATCATAGAGGAGAAAGACTGACTAGGAAAGAGTGTAATTAATTTCCCAGGTTTTTAGTAAGCGAAGATATTTGAATGGAAAATTCAGATACATCTTGCATGCTTATTAATTGCTACACAATACCTAAAGTGATCCTCAGACCTAGCCTATGAGATTTGTTTCCCAATTTCACCTGAAGATACTGCAGAATTTAAGGAATTTGCCTGAGTTCACTTAGCTATTAAGTAAAAGAAATGGGACTAGTGCCCATGTCTTCTGATTTAAAGACCCTCCCCCATGCTAACCCTTGTTCTAGACTGCTTCTTATACCTGGAATGTAATTAGGTATACCTGGATAACTTTTAAAAAAATGATTTCAAGATGTATTTGGTCTGCAAACTATAAGTAATCTCTCTACTCATACCCTGTAATGAGTTATTTTTCTACTTAGTATGCTCAGACAGGCTGTAAATTATTATTTGACCCTAAACAAAATGAGCAGTGAACCACAAACCAATTTAATTAGCTGTGCCTTCTGCTTCATCTACCTTTTTGTTGGGTTTTCATGGTAATTTAAGTTTTGCATAAACATTTGCAAAATTTGCCATAGGCAAAATAAAGGTTTTCTTAGAAACTAGTCTGAACATGGAAGATAGCATAGGGAAGTAACAGAATTACATATTTTTGTTTTATAATTGTGTATTTGCAAGGCATAATATTGTGACTGCAGTCTATTTACTTCCTGGGAGAAGTTGAAGGTTTCTTTTTCTCCTATTGTAAAAAGCAATTTACTCAATATTTTTAGTTTCCTATAATAGTGGTGAAGATTTAGTACATTTTTTAATTTTACTGTTTTGTAATGACTGTTCTTGCCAAGTGACCCTCTGAGAAGCTCTTTAAAATTAAGGTTTACTCTGGTTCAGTTTTTGCCCTACGTGTTGTCTACACATTCTTCAAGTAGGTCCATTCATGGCATGACTTTAAACTTTCATCAATATGCTGTTATGCCAAGCTGTGCAGTCCATTTCATACTCCCAAGTGTTTTCTATAACTAAAACTCACATTCAGCAAACTCAAAGGCATATTATTTTTCTCTCCCAAACCTATGTTGTCTTTGCTTTTTTTATCAATTGAAGATGTCAAGGCCAATCTTATTATCTCCTTTTTGCTCCACACCTTCATTACCTTTGTAGTAAACAATGGACTTTTCTCAAAAATATGCCCGGCTGTGGCCCTTAGCTCTTGAGAGTTGATCTCTGTGCCCTTGAAATGTACCTGATAAGATTATCTTTGTTTAGCTAGGGTCTTGGGCCACACCTAATAGTCTAACAATGTGATCTACAGTGGAGATTTTAAACCACAAATACCAGTTCAACCTCCAAAGGAGCTGGACACTAATAGTCAGGTATCTGAGCAGTGAATTTTGTCCATGGGACCAAGCCCCAATAAAAACCGGACACCAAGGCTTTGGTAAGCATCCACAGTTGGTTGTGTTCCTGTGCATATTGCCACACATTGTAGGCAGGAAAAATTGGCCTTGTCCATGTTTCCAGTGGTGAGGACTATTGGAAGCTTCATGCTTTGAACATGTGTGCACTGTAGGATGAGTCTTTTCACATGACTTAATTTTAATGTATGATTTTGCTATAATAAACCATAATTTTCAATGAATTTTGTTTTCTTCTGGTGAATAATAAAACTTGAGAGTGGTCGTGGGTATCCCTGAAATTGTTGGTGTCAGAAGTGAGAGTGGTCTTGGTGACTCCCTGTGTACTGTCACACACCACTACCCTTCCCCTATCAAAATATAAAATGGCTACAAATACTGTTGCTTCCATGTGAGAAATTTCTTAATTTGGACCTCTTTTTAAAATCTATGGCTACCATTTAGGCCTCCCTCATCTCTTATCTGGCATATTGCAGTAGCTGTAGTCTCCCACCTTTTGTGTTTGTTAGCTTATATTAACAACCACTTTTATGGCACTATGTGCCAGGCCGTTTCTCCTCACTTTAGAAATAATAATCGTCTGTACAACCCTCTGGGGTAGTTATTTCCAGTGGCAGACAGGCTAGCTGAGGCATACAGAGGTCAAGTGACTTGTGGAGGAACACCAGCTCACATTTAGAAGAGGCATGGGAGTTTGTCTTATCCTCTGTCATGCTGTTCTCAGTGCTGCCATATTCCATCCTGTCCCTCCTTATGCTAAAAACCTTTGCTGTCTCTCTGTCTGCAGTATTATATTTGGACCAAAGATTTTTTATGACTAAAGAGGCTCCTTCATGCCTTTGGTATTGGCCATGCTATTACTTCTGCCAGAAATGCCTCTTTCCTTCTCCTTCTGTACAGTGGTTAAGAGTGTGGGTTCAAATCCCACCTCAGATCTTGTAGTATTTGACCTAGATAAGTTATTGAACACCTCTATGCCTCACTTTCCTGTTCTCTAAAATGGGAAAAAGAATATCTGTTTCATAAAGTTACTGGAGTAAATGAATTTATATGCACACATACGAATTGCTTAGAATACTGTTTGACATAATAACCCCTCAATAGATGTTACCATTATTTTGTTACTATTATTAAACAATTCCTCCTCAAGCTTTCCCATTTGTTTTTTTATTTCATTTTGTTGATACATCTTTTGTAATTCTTTAATGATTTTATTGTTATAATTTGCTAATTTGCATGTTTAACAAGGAAGAACCAATACCTTAATGCTTGGGCAAGCCATCCACTTATTCACAATTTAAGCAGGATTTTTGTCCTAGGCATTATGGATACAAAAATGTATATGTATACATATACACACATTACTGCCCTCAAATATACGTACAGGGGAAGATTAATTGTATATCCTTATGAATTTTAAAAATTTTATGTGCACTTTATTGAAAGCAACACAAGCTAAAAAAAAATTAAGTCTGGCCTCAGTGACTCAGAGTTCATATATAGAAGTGTGTTGGGGGGGTTTGTATAACTAGATAACATCACCAGAATTTGTGAAGAGGGGTAGAATGGGGTGTTTAGGGAAGAGAGAAAGTAGCTAGTATTCAGATTTCTATGTTGTCCATATGCTGGCTTTACATGTAATTTCAACCTTAATCCGTTCAAATCTTTGTAAAGTATTAATTTTTAGCCCCTTTTTAAGTCAGAACAGTTATCAGATGTTCCACACTCATGGCAAATTGGGCCTGTGACATAAAAATCCATGCCTTCTATCATTTGTGCTAATATGAAGAATCCGGGGTCTCTGCTTCAACTGTATGCATAGTTGTCTAATATGGGGGACTCCTTATATCCAGTACTTTTAGCTTTTTGTTTTCTTCATAAGATATACAAATCCTCACTTAGGACTTCCTGTCTAAGGTACCTTGGATAACAAATCTGTATATAAATTGCCTGTGTACGAGAAACATCACTAAGAGAAAACTAGGAAAGAAATCAGCTCATCATTAGAATCTCTGAAGAATAAAAATAAAATGGCTTGAAAACATACTTTGGTGCATTTGTTTCTAAGCCAGACTTTTAAAATAATTGAGTGAGCACCCTCTAGTGGATAATAATAGTACTAAAACAAGGATTTTTTTATGAACCATGGAAATTTAAATTGTTTCTATAATCTGTAGGGTTGTACTTAGCAATTCCTAGATAAAAATTTTTTTTGTCCTCATTATGTAGGAAGTTTGAGTGGAGACTAAAATAGTAGAAGAAAAGAATAATGTCACAGAAAAGTTAAATGAAAATCATACTATCAAATAACATTGCCCACATATGCATTTTTTCAAGAATTAACTCACTATATTTTAATTTTTAAATGCTTTTATTTTGTTGAAATAGTAATCATGGGGCTTCATGTGTAACTCAGTGGTAGAGCACATGCTTAGCATGCATGAGGTCCTAGGTTAAATTCCCAGCAATAATAATAATAATAATAATAATAGTTAGTTGAGAGATCCATGAATAAAATATAACTCTATTAAATTACTGGGGGCTTGGGCCCCAGGCATTTAGTCAAGGAGACAGAAAATTACATGGAGGTCCCCATGAACACCATCTGGGGAAACGGTTAAATAGGCAGTGCGACTTGTGCCATGATGCAGTAGTGTAGATTCATTGCCTTTCTTAAAGTTCAGTCACTCCTGTGGTCAGTTTTACTTAATTTTTTATTTTGTTTCTTAGAAATTTAAAAAAAATCTAGCTGGGCGTGGTGGCGCACTGTATAATCGCAGTACTCGGGAATTTGAGACAGGAGGATCACAGGTTCTCGGCCAGCCTCAGCTACTTAGTGAGGCCCTCACAACTTAGTGAGACCCTGTTTCAAAATAAAGAATAAAAAATAGGGCTGGGGGTGTAGCTCGGAGGTAGAAAGCCCCTGGGTTGAATCCCCAGTACTGCAAAAAATAAAAAAAGAAATTTAAAAAAGCTAATTTTATGTCATCAGTAAATAGATAGGCCTTGCATATAGTTGATGCACACTGTGTATTTAGAAAATGAATGAGTGTTGGCAAGAAGACAATAATGACTTAGCACATTGGAGGAAAGAGCGACACTGAAGCGTGAGACAGAAAGACTTTTCGAGGGATTTGCGGGCACAGGCAAGTTACAGCACTCAACTTCCAGATTGTCACCTTCCATGTGTGCCCTTTTGGAAAAGTGCTCTCCTCCCCTCCAGGTACTTACTCTCCTTTCCCAATCTACCTTTCTCTAATTCTCCTTTCCCCACTTATATAAAGAAAGACACACTTTCACCATACTGACTTCTATAAATATTTTTTTTTTTTTTTTGCAGTACCGGGGATTGAACGCAGGGGCGTTCTACCTCCGCGCTACGCCCCCGGCCCTATTTTTTTATACTTTATTTTGAAACCGTGTCTCACGAAGTTGCGGAGGGCCTCACCAAGGAGAGAGAAAGTGAGAGACAGAGAGACAGAGAGACAGGGAGAGAGAGAGAACAAGAGAGCTGAGGCTGGCTGCGAACCCGGATCCTCTGGTCTCCGCCTCCCAAAGTACTGGGATTACAAGCGTGCGCCACCACGCCCGGCTCCATACTGACTTCTATACTTCATTTCTCCAGGATATCAAAACCTCCGTGTACAAGAGACTAGTGGAATGTCTGTGTAAGGGATTAGAGATATGATGGCAAATTCTTTAACAAGTCAGGTGGTTTCCAAGTTCTGCTTTCAATAAAAGTAAAGAAGCCCTAGTTGAATTAACAATTCATTTAAAATATTTTTTGGTGATGGGTCACTAAGTGATTTGGAGATATAACTCAGGAAGAATTAAAAGTGGGAGACATTGCTATAACAAAATTTATTTAATTCTCATCCACTTATTTAAGTGAAGGGGTTTCTCAGCTCTTATAAAAACACAAAATAGGAATAAAATTGACATTGAACCCTGACTTATTTTAGCAAGAAGTAATATTGATTCGTGGATATATGGAGATAAAAGCTCATTTCATTAAGATGACATTTCCTGTCAATTTTTACTTCTTATGTTTAATAGTTAAATATTAAATTCATAAGTTTTTTTGTCTATGTGTGTGTTGGGATTGAACCCAGGGATATTCTACCTCTGAGCTACACCCTCAGCCCTTTTTATTTTATTTTTATTTTTATTTTGAAACAGGGTCTAACTAAGTTGCTGAGGCTGACCTTGAACCTGCCATCCTCTTTTCTCAGCCTCCCAAGTACTGGGATTTCAGGTGTGCACCACCACGCCTGTCTCATAAGTGATTTTGATCAATATTTTTTTACTAATAGTATTATTGATAACAGTCTAAAAATTACCATTTTAACATTTAGAGATTTGAGACCACAGAGGAAATAAATCTAATATTACATGTGTGTGTGTTTGTGTGCCAGAGAAGTCTGCACTAGGTGAGAGTTAGGGTGAAAATTCTCTGTTCTTCCTCTTTGTGTACCACTAGTGCTTCCATACTAGGGTCTCATTGGAAGTCACTCATGTTAGACTTTAAAGCCAGCCTGATTTAATTTCAGATCCTTCTGCTTACTAGCAACATGACCTTGGGTAAGTTGCCAAATTGCTGAATGTCTCACTGTTGCAATGGTTACAGGAGGTAAGCATACCAAATGAACATTGCAAATATCTAATCAATAACTTTTTAGTCATATTATCAGGGTAAGGTGGATTGAGTGGTAAGTGGAAAGGCTTTCTTTGGGGGAAATAGAGCCCCTGAAGAGAGAACAGGTGGATCCGAGAGCAAAAGTCATTGTAGGCAGAGGGAGCATCTAATGCCGAGACTGGTGAAGGCTAAGAATCTTGATCCAGGATGTTAAAATAGTTGAATAGGGCTGGGTGTAGGTAATGAGGGATCAGAATTTTGTTTCTGTCAAGGCTTTATTTTGTCTAGTTGTTCATCAACGAGGCAGAATTATTTCTGAATGTTTCTGCTTCCCTGCCATAAGTACATGTCTCTAAATCAGATTGGTCCATGAGCCACAGTATAATTCTTTTTTTTTGCGGTACTGGGAATGGAACCCAGGGGTATTCTACCTCTGAGCTACACCCCCATTCCTATTTTATTCTGTAATTTGAAACAGGGTCTCACTAAGTTGTGGAGGCCTAAGTAGCTGAGGCTGGCCTTGAACCCGGATCCTCCAGTCTTAGCCTCCCAAGTACTTGGATTACAAGCGTGCGCTACCACGCCCGGCTGCCACAGTGTAATTCTTATTCCCCAAGACATAGTTCTTCCTCATACCTGTGCTGCCTTTGCCCTGGAACTTCCTTTCTCATTTCTTCCAATTAACATATTAATAATATACAGAAATTGACAGTGTTCCTAAATGAACAATTCTCCTAAACGATATATTTAAAAGGTATATGTGGGATTGATATTGATGAGTTAATATGAATATGAATTAATGGAAAAACACTGGTCAGGGTTGGAAAGGCTAAATACAATAAAGGTGTTAATTCTCTCTAAGTTTAATGTATTTAATACAATTCTGGTCAAGGCTACTATATATACACAATTATTTTATAAATTACTTTCAACTGACCAATTGATTCTAAAATTCATTTTAAAGAATAAACATTCAAGAATAGCTTTTGACTTTCACTATTTATTATGTGAGTCATATCCCCAGCAGAGGAAACAAATTTAGTATTAATATTAAACAATGAATAGTAATAATGAAGAGATATTAGCAGAAATAATGAAGAGATTTTACCCTGTCTGATGTTAACCAGTTGAAAGAACCCTACCTTTTGTTAGCTAAGAGCTAGGCACATGACATAAGCCAAGTCACACTGGTTCATATAAATTATGATTCTGACCATTTCTCGGTTATAAATGACATACAGCCCTGGGTAAAATTTCATCCAGGAGGGTAAGATTTGGGTGGACTGTCCTAAGATTTACAATAGTGATATTCACAGATTTCCCTATGGGGTCTATTTTAAAGTAATAGTTACCTGAGTGTGGTCCTGGGGATCAGCAGCATCAGAAATACTGAATCAGGGCCGGGCGTGGTGGTGCACGCTTGTAATCCCAGTACTTTGGGAGGCAGAGACCGGAGGATCCGGGTTCGCGGCCAGCCTCAGCTCTCGCGCGCGTGCTCTCTCGTACGTGCGCACGCTCTCTGTCTCTCTCTCTCTCTCCTTAGTGAGGCCCTCCGCAACTTCGTGAGACCCGGTTT
>PVJS01028969.1:0-18271 GCA_004027185.1 Glis glis
GGAAGCTAGGGAAAATGGGACTTAGAAGGGACTCCAGACAAAGAAGGAGAAAACTTTAGTTGAGCAAAGAAGGCGACCTAACTGAGGGAGATGGGAGGGGGGAAGAGGGAAATACACTAATGCACATGATGTGTATAAACAAACTTATCAGAGTCGATCACTATGCTGAGCACGGAAAGGAGGGAAGGGGGAGGGAATGGGGTGGGATTTGAGGGAGGGCTAAATGAGCAATGTGTGCATGCATGCCTCTGATACCCTGACACTTACCAAAATGTATAACTACAATGCACCAGTAAATGTAATAAATAAAAAAATAAAATAAATAAAAAAGAAAAACTTCGTAAATCTAAATAATTAGAAAATCCAGTATAAATTCATGATGTATTTTCAATTTGAAAATGCCCAAATATATTTTCTAGCTCTGTCCAACAAAAAGGCCTAAAAATAATCAGCACTGTAGTGATAATGAGCACTCTAACACTCGGATTGTGTTTTCTACATACCTTTGCCACCAAAAGGACCCAGGTATACTTGGCAACTCATTGTAGGTCGATTGCATGAAATAAACCAGATGAACCTGCAAAGTTTTACCAAACTAGAAAGGGAGGAAACAATGGCAGACTATCATGATTGTAGAAAAGGCAAAGGAGCCAACTTGAAAAGCATTCTCTCAAAGGTAGAACAATTTAAGCATGAATATGAACGGCAAGGACTTATCTTCATACATTTGGATGTTATGATGCTAAAATAATTGCTCACTGGCTACCTTTGAAGAGTATTGAGGAATCAATTCAACATTCTGAAAACTGAATAAAAATATATAAAAACTGAATAAAAAGAAAGCATCAAAATTTGATTTTTCCCCAGTTTCCCAGGAGGCAGGGGAAAACCTAAGACAGAGAATAGTGGCACAATAACAAAGCATGAACTACCCAGATGAAAACGGCTATGAAAATAAAGCTGACATCATCTCTATGGTAAAATTCAACCAGTAGGAGAATTAATGGCAACAGGGAACATGAAGGATTGCATTATATTTCGATGAGAGCAGGAAATCAAACATCAGGTTCATCACAGGGGTGAATACAAAGTTTATAGCTCATTCCAGAGCCACGAACCCAAGTTTGATTACTGGAAGAGTTTAGAAATTGAAAAAAATATCAATAAACTAAGACATCTCCCTCTGCAGAGTGTCTTCTAATGTCTTTCTTCTGTCAACTAATGATAAAACTGTGAAGCTGTGGAAAGTCAGAGAGCACAATCAATACCGGAAGGCAGTGATCTGGAAGAGGAGGAGGACTGGAGCCAGGATCCTGCCACCTGCACAGCTCTGCTGATGCCTGTCCTGAGACTCAGGGACCCGGTGGTGAAGGGCACCCCACAAACAGCTCTTGCCAACACACCCACATGTCGCATCAACCCATATCAGTGAACAGTGACTAGGAAACCCATGTGTCTGATGATGACCCATTATGGATGTAAGCTGGCCCCATGGAGGCACTGACGGAGGTGATCGCAGCAGCCGAGCTCCACCCCATCACTGCAACACCTGCATGCACAGGAGCAGCAAAGGGACCATCGGACTGGGTGACATGCAGGTGTCAGCTCCTGTGAGAAGCACACCAAGTTTTTCGAAGAGCCAGAAGATTCAAGCAACAGATAGCTCTTTAAAAATTATCTCTTTGATTTTGAAGTTCAGCCGCAGTGAGAGGTATATCCTGACCAGTAACTGTCTGACCATTAACATGGAAGACTGCCACATCCGATTTACCTGGTTCGTGACCACCTCCGAAGCAAGTCGCAGTCCCTTTATAGAAATGACTGCATTTAGCTAGGTGTGGTAGCACACGCCTATAATCCCAGTACTTGGGAGGCTGAGACAAGAGGACTGCAGGTTCAAAGCCAGCCTCAGCAACTTAGTGAGGCTCTCAGTACTTAGTGAGACCGTTTCCAAATAAAAAATAAAATAGGGCTGGGGGACTAGCCAGGAGGTAGAAGGCCCATGGGTTCCATTCTCAGTACCACAAAAAAAGAAAGAAAATAACTGCATTTTTGATAAATTTGAGTGCATGTGGAATGGGTCAGTCGGTGTCATCATGCTGGGCTCCTACGATAACTTCTTCAGAATGTCTGACCAAAACACAACTTGTGATGTGACCCTTGAGGCCTTGAGGGAAAACATCAAACCCCAGGCTACTCTCAAATCCTGAAAAGTATGCATGCAGGGTGTGTCCATCAGCTTTCCTTCCCTGTGTGTGACTAAATGCCTGAGATAATCAATTTTAAGGAGGAAAAATTTATTTTGGCTCACAGTTTCAGAGGTTTCGGTCCATAGCTGGCTCCTATGTTTGGGGGCAGAATATCATGGTGGGGAGCCCGTGTGCAGCAAAGCTTCTCATCTTATGGCAGCCAGGAAGCACAGAGAGAGGGCACGCCTCCAATAACCTAAATTCCTTCCACTGGGTCCCACCTCTTAAATGTTCCACCACCTAATAGCACCCACCACGGGCCGGGGACCAAGCTTTCAGCATATGGGCCTTTGGGGGACATTTAAGATCCAAATAGAGAAAAGATGAATACACATACACACACACACACACACACACACACACACACACACACACACACCAGGGAAAAATTAAGTAAGACAACTTAATACTTAACGTCACACACTGAATACTAGTTGAACAAGTTTTTAAATGTTTCTTTGGGTCTTTTTTTTTGATGCACTGACTGTAATTTCCCCATGCATAAAACAATTGAAATAGAATTAAAAGGAATACAACTTTCCTACCTCCTCATTCCTAAGAAACTTTTATCAGGCCTGAAGGTTTGGATCATTTCTGTTTAGAATTGAGAGCTCCCAGCTAACAGTAATTCTTTCATAATTTACCTGAATTTCCAATGCTTTTTTTTTTGTTCAGTTTTCTCTGGTGGGTCTAGTATGTAGTTTCTAGGTATCTGATTCAATAAAAGGAAGTTGTCTGTAGTATTTTAGGAGAAAAGAGATACATTTTTAATTAGGCAATTCCATTTGGTTGAAAATCAATTAAAAAGAAGCACTATTTATGCTTTAAAAAGGAAAAAGAAAACATCAACCATTGATCTTGCCTTTCCTACATGAACTATACTTGAGAATAACCAAGTTACTTATGAAGAAGCATTCCAGTTATTCCAGTTTATAAGTTGGGAAGAACTTATCAAGTTATGTTACCATCGCTTTTCAAGTCCAAATAAAATAATGCATGCAGGAAATGACCATGACTGACTCCTCATATCACCAAAAGAGGGATACCAGACATACACTTCCTATTGGAAAAGAGAAGTCTGTGGGCCCAACTTTAAATTTCTAACAGATATTCAAAATCAAGAATGTGAAAAACTCTACAGAACAAATTACTCAGGTTTTCCAACAAACAACTTGCAAAGGAAAAGAATTGGAAGGAAGGAGAGAAGCACATAAATTATTTTATTTATTTATTTATTTTTATTTTTATTTTTATTTTTTTACGGTACAGGGGATTGAACCCAGGGGCGTTCTACCTCTGAGCTACACCCCCGGCCCTTTTTTTTATCCTTTATTTTGAAACCGGGTCTCACGAAGTTGCAGAGGGCCTCACTAAGTAGCTGAGGCTGCCCGCGAACCCGGATCCTCCGGTCTCCTCCTCCCAAGGACTGGGATTACAAGTGTGCGCCACCATGCCCGGCCCACATAAATTATTTTAAAAAGGGACATATCAACCAATTGCAATGTGCAAACTTTATTGGGATGTTGACTTCAGCCATTGTTTTAAAGAGATTTTTAGACAAATTTGGGGAATTTGACTACTGACTAGCTATTTGATGATATTAAGGATTTATTAGTACTCTTTTAGGTATGATATTGGTAATATGATTATGTTGTCTTAAGAGAGTCCTTACCTTTAGAGATAGGTACTAAAATATTATGAACAGAATAATTTGATGTCTTAGATTTTCTTCAAAATTATCCATCTGCAGGTGGTAGCAGGGAGTTAGATGAAACAGTATTTGCCATGAGTTGTCCGACTGAATCTTGAAATAGGGTAGAGCAAGGGTTGGCAATGCCAAGCAGATCATGAGATTTAAATTTCAGTCCAGCTATCTTACCATCCTAGGGCAGTAATAGAAAGCTTTTGTTTGCTTCAGCTTTCTACTTCTTAACACAAATGCTGTGTGGAATTTTATAACCAAGAGTTGGAAAGGAGGGAAGATGTTTATTATTTGTTTATTTGGGGTGTTTGTTTTGTTTTTGTGGTACTGGGATTTGTACCCAGGGGCATTCTACCTCTGAGTCACACACCCAGCCATATTTTATTTTTATTTTGAAACAGGGTCTTACTAAGTTGCTAAGGGTCTCACTAAGTTGCTGAGGCTGGCCTAAAACCTGTGATCCTCCTTGTCTCAGCCTCCCATGTGCTGGGATTACAGGTGTGTGCTGCCATATCCAGCTAGGGAGGATGTTATTTTAAAGGATCTTGGCAAAATTTCTTCTAAGAACAGAATTGTCTTTTGTTAAGCAAAATGCCTTGATGAGCCATTTAGGTAGGAGAACTGCCGTAGTCTAGAAGAATAGAGTAGAAGAAAGAGAAATAAATGCCTTTTTATATTTAAAAATAAGTATAATTTGGGTGATTACAGGGAACTGAGAAGTGAGTGACTGAAGAAAGGAAAGAAGATAGAAGGAAGTATGGAGAGAGAGGGGACCCGTCGCACTGGAGGAAAGTCTTTCCAAGAAAAGACTGTCCACAAAGAAATTTTCAATGCTAGTTATGGCTACAGGACTATTTAGAACAGAAATGACTAAAATTCAGTTTTGAAGTAATTGCTGTGCTATTAAGTAGTATGATCCCCAACTTTCCATTACTGCCAGACCATTAATTAGTATTAGTTCCTGGAGAAGAACCAAAGGCAAGTCAGCTGCTATTCCCATCGAGCTGATGTGGGCAGAAGAAAAGACAACGATAGAAGAAGAGATGTGTTCAACTGAAGCAGAAAACCGGAGCAACATATGACTGAATGCCGTGGACACACTCATGCACGCTCAGATCTGGGTGGAGAGGGGGGATGAGAAACTCAGGGGTAGTGGTGTGATCCAGTTCATTTGACTATTTAAAGAAACTACAAGTATCTAATGAAGAATGAGTCTACAAGGCTGCAAGATTGGAGAACATCCAAGAAGTTAACACTTGGAGGACAGTTAGAAGGAAATTTAGATCAGCACATCCTGCAATCCTGTGCTGTTAATTCTGGAAAAGACCCCGGACATCATCAAAAACAGCAGTTTTGTACCTGGTCTACAAAGCCCCTGGCTTCTCATGTGTGGCTCAGGGGCTTTCAGAAGGGCATGCACTTGGGTCTGTCTTACTCCATTAAGACTTCCATAACAAAATGGACTAGGCAGCTCATGAACGACAACAACAAAAAAATCATGTCTCCTACATCGGGAGGTTGGGAAGCCCGAGATTAAGGCACCAGCCAATTCTGTGTCTGATGAGGGCCTGCTTCCTGGTTCATACATGCTACCACTTTCTTGGGTCTTCACAAGGAAAAAAGGGCAAGGCAGCTCCCTGAGGCCTCCTTTATCTGGGCATTAACACCATTCGTGAGGGCTCCACCCTCATCATCTAATCACTTCCCAAAGACCCCACCTCCTGACACCATCACTTTGTGGATTAGGTCTTAACATAGGAATCGCAGTCAAAAAAAAATATATTCAGACCATAGCAGGCTCCTAATCTAATCCGTGCTCGGTCTAGGAGAGTTTAATCTATATTATATATTAGAGTTCTGTGTCAGGTCTTATTTTTTAAAAAAGATTTTTGCTGCTAAAAAGAAGAAAAAGAGCATTGATGCCCTCTAACCCCCTCATGTTCCAGAAAGGGAGAGAGCTGGAAAGTACTAAGCAACTCGCCCACAATCACACAGTGGAGTGGATACTAAAACCCAGCTGTGGTGGCGCACACCTGCAATCCCAGCACCTGAGAGGCTGAAACAGGAGGATCACAAGTTTGAGGCCAGTCTCAGCAACTTGGTGAGAACTTCGGTAACTTAGTGAGAGGCTGGGGGTATTGCTCAGAGGTAGAATGCCCCTGGGTTCAATCCCCAGTACTGAAAAAGATAAAATATAATAAAAAGCAAAACCCAGGTCTTCTCAATCCCAGTCTACTCCTTCCTCCTTCTCATGTGAGAAACTAACAAAGAAAATGGATGTACCTTCAGGGCTTGATTGGTGTCCGCAAGATTATGGGTTCTTGGCATCAAATATAAGTCACTGGGGGCCAGAAATGAGGAATCTTCTCAGTGGCAAAAACTGAACAGTGGGCTGGGGCTTGCAGGCTAGAGTGACCTTCCCTCTTCCTGCCAGCTGCAACCATCATGCTAATTCAGGTTCAAGTCCCTGCAGGAAGCCTGATGCTAAGCAAGAAGACTTCAGATTTTCCTTTATCTGCCTGGCAAGGACTCCAAAGGTGTCTAATCCTCAGCCCATGAGCTGCCTTCACCATGTTTCACCAACTTATTCCTAACACAGTCAACTACCACCTCTCAACAAATTCCACCTTTGAAGCCAAAAGCTTCCGGAAGGTTAGTTGTATGACCGGAAGTAGGTTGATTAATTCTGTGTGCCTATGATAACACTTACCTCATGGGGTTATTGCAAGAGGCGCATGTGAACTTACAACATCTTCCCCAGAACATGGGATTTGTTTTTGCACATTTTAACTCATCCTCACCAACAAATACTTGCTTGGTACTCCATCATTGGTACTCTGCTAAAGCAAGGAGACCAGCAGTGGCCAGGAAGGTTGTAAAGAGGCATTTCTGGTCTGTGACTGCATTTTGGATGTGTTTCCTAGGACGCCAATGTACCCACACTAGAAGGCAGAGATGTTTGCCAATTCCCTCCAGAAGATATTATCCAAAAAAAAAAAAAAGGCAAAGTTGTCATGTGGTTGCAGTTGACTGTCCGCCCAGACAAACTCTCCCTACAGAGGTCTCTTGTGGTCCGGGGAAAATGCCGGCATCACAGAAAATAATTCATGCTGTGGGTTCAAGCTTGCAGAGAGAGTCAGCCACACAGTGCCTGCTCAGGCAGGTGAATCCAACCACCTCTGGAGGAAACTTGGCTCCCTTCCTTCACAGAAGACATTCTGGAACAGTAGGCCTCCAGCTTCACATGGCAGCAGCAACTCCATCCTTTAGCCTTCCCTCTCGCTGGTCCCTGTTATGGGACTCTCCCTCAACTGCACATGTTCAATCAGTTATGTGCCCAACTCAAAGAGCAGATGAAAATTTCCAGCAATAGAATTTCCCGAGCCAGGCGTGCAGGTGCACTCCTGTAATCCCAGTACTTAGGAGGCTAGGACAGGAGGATCACAGGTTTGAGGCCTGCCTTAGCAACTTCATGAGGCCTGTTTCAAAAATTAAAAAAATAAAATAGGGCTGGGAGGATATCTCAGAGGTAGAATGCTCTGTGTTCCATTCCCAGTATCAAAAAAAGAACTCCCCCTTTCCCTTGTGATCATGCCCACTTGCTCAATTGTCCAGTCTGTACTATGCTATTACCTTACATGCGGTCCCCTGCCCTGGCCTCAGCAGACAGTCATCCTTTTAATCACAAACTCACCATTCCATGGGGCCTTATTTTAATGATTTTCTTGTAGTTTCCCCCAAATTTCTACTCCAATTTATAAGTACAAGCTCAGAGGAATGGGGGTGTTGTGCAAAATTCGAAACACACTTATTGTATCAATCAGCAACTATCACAATAATGCTGAGTAACACACCAACCTAGAATTCTCTCTGACTACATCATAAGATTTTTGCTGTAGGCTTGAGATCAACTGGGACTATTCTATTCCACAAGTGTGTATTCTGAGCTCTTGGCTGGGGAGACAGGAAACTTTATCAAGGAAAGGGGTCAGAAGCTTCTACAGGTTCATGTAGATACATGCGAAGGATCTTTGTTATTTATTTTATTTCTTTTCCTTTTTTGGTGCTTGGGATTGAACCCAGGGCATTCTACCTCTGAGCTACACCTCTAGCCCTATTATATTTTTTAGTTTGAAACAGGATCTCACTAAGTTACTGAGGGTCTCACTAAGTCACTGAGACTGGTTTTGGAGCAGTGATTCCTCCTGTCTCGGCCTCCCAAGTACTGGGATTACAGGTGTGTGCACCACCACATTCGGCCTCTTTCTTATTTTATTTTATTTATTTATTCATTATTTGTTGGTAGTAGGAATTAAACCCAGGGATATTCTACCTCCAAGCTACACTCCAGCCCTTTTTACTGTTTACTTCGAAACAGAGTCTCACTAAGCCGACAAGGCTGGCCTCAAGCCTCAAATCCTCCTGCCTCCACTTCCCAAATCTGGGATTACAGGCATGCACCACCATGCCTGACTCAAAGGATCTTAAGGCTTAGGATCAGAACAGTCATTTTTTACATGGTCCATTAGCAAAAACAAATCACAACACCACATCCATATCACAGGGTGGGGAGATACTCCTCCCATTGAGATAATGGAAGAGAGAGAGTGAATATTTGCTGACCAATAATCTAATCTACAATACCTATACCCATGCTGGGTCTTTATTTAATATATACTCAACATTTCCCTGCATCTCAATGTCGATATCTTCCTTGCCCAATATCCCCAAAGTTAGAAGTTAGTAACAGACTTCCATGGATAGGGAAGTTGACTATCGTAATAAAACTTGTGTAAGGTCTAGCCACCATGGCCACTCAGCAATAGATAAGAGATATGAGAAAATGCCGGGTGTGGTGGCACACGCTTGTAATCCCAGTACTTGGGAGGCTGATACAGGAGGATCGCAGGTTCACGGCCAGCCTCAGCTACTTAGTGAGGCCCTGTTTCAAAATAAAGAATAAAAAAATAGGGCTGGGGGTGGTACTCAGAGGTAGAATGCCCCTGGGTTCAACCCCCAGTACAGCAAAAAAAAAAAAAAAAAGAGAGAGATGAGAAAATAGCACAATATTAGAGCAATAGATAAGAGATATGACAAAATAACATGATATTCCTTAAGCGAGAAGCCTCTGTGTTGGCTGCATATGGCCGTCGCCAGGAATAGATGCGCGCAAGAACAATGTGGAGTTTCAACAGACCCAGGCTCACAAACCACAGACTTTTCTGCAAACTCACCAGTGCCGTAGGGAATCTCCAGTTTGTGGTCTGGTCTTTTATGTGGAGTTCACTTGAGTATTTGCTTTGGAATTTGATAAACAGGGCGAATCACAGGCCTATCATCACGTAGTGCGTTTGCTCCCACAGAAACACAGACTCTCTTCTGCAGAAACATCCCCGTTCATCCTATAAGCTGAATTCCTGCCATTTCCCAAGGATCTCACAAATGACTTCCTGGGCTCCTATTTCATGGTAATTTGTAATAGGGAAGGATACAGTTGTTTGGAACAAATCTCTTGTGTCCTGCCTATGGCTGAATACCTTCATTGTGTTTCCTTTTAAAACATCTTTTTAACAATCAAGATTTAGGGAAAATATGGCCACACTTTCACAACTGAAAAGTGGGGAGTGAACAGGGATGAGGGTCTGACTAGAGGTGTTCTTTTGAATTTTCCTACCAAGTTGCATCTTAAGGTTTAGGGGAAATGAATTAACAACAGCCTGGCACAGAATTAACTTCAGAACTTGCTTACCTGTTATTGAACCTCTTATTGTTATGTCGAAGGAGCACAAAACTTTCTTTCCCCTCCCTAGATGTAAGGGATTTAAACTTAGAGGGAGTCAGCAGGAGACCTAGTGGGAAACTGAACACCAATCTGGAAGTCCCAAAAGAAGAAACCACACGGAGTAGAAAGCGGCCAGCTCTGTAATCAGACAGCTGTGGGTTGGAATCGAGACTCTGCTCCTTCCTCTGTCATCGGGCAAAATTGCTTAATGAGACACGGTTGAAGGTGCTTATTGCTGCATAACAAGCCACCTCAATACCCCGTGGTTTGAAATGACAACCACTTGACCATAGTCGCGGATTTGTGGGTGGGGAATCCGGGCAGGCCTCAGCAGGGACAGATTGTCTCTGCTCCACAATGTCTGCGGAGGCCTGGAAATGACAGGACGACCCAAGTCTGGTCGTGTGTTTGGGGCCTGCATCTTAGCTCATGGATTTTTTTTTGTGGGGTGCTTTGGTTTGGTTTTGTTCTTCTCCAAACAACATCGAAAGGGGCTAGAATAGGTCCAACATGACTCTGAGGCTAAGATAACTAGCAAAGCTAGTGTTGGCCAGATAAGTCCTGTCTGTTTCTTTCTCCCCGTTCCTCCTCCCCAGGTAACCTCTCTACATGGCTAGTTCAGGCTTCCTCAAAACATAACCAGCCAGGCGTGGTGGCACACACCTGTAATCCCAGTACTAGGGAGGCTGATATAGAAGGATCGCAGGTTCGCAGCCAGCCTCAGCTACTTAGTGAGGTCCTCTGCAACTTAGTGAGACCCGGTTTCAAAATAAAAATAAAATAGGGCTGAGGGTGTAACTCAGAGGTAGAATGCCCCTGGGTTCAATCCCCAGTACCGCAAAAAATAAATAAATAAATAAATAAATAACAAAGCATAACCAGCCATGCGTGGTGGTGTACACCTGTAATCCCAGTCCTTGTGAGGCTGAGACAGGAGGATCTCAGGTTCAAGGTTACCCTCGGCAACTCAGTGAGGCCCTCAGCAACCTAGCAAGACCCTGTTTCAAAATTTAAAAAAAAATAATAAATTTTTTAAAAGCATAACCATCCCTTGGTACTTGAACTTCTTGCACAGTACCTGGAACAAAAGCAAAAGAAGCAGGCCCTTTAAACAACTGATCCAGACTCACAGTCCTCCTCGCACCATGGCTGATGGTCAAGTCAGCCACAGGGGAGCTCAGATTCAAGGGAAGGAAGAGAACATCCCACTTGTTGGTGAAAGGCTGGTAAAGAATTTGCAGCCATTTTTAATCAATCACAGACTCAGTTTCCTCATTTGTAAAATTAAAACTAAAAAAAAAATCCTACTTTATGTGATTATTTTCAGGCTCAGATAAAATGTATGTAAAGTATCTGAGATTTAGTTGACATTCTAAATAGTAGTCTTTATTAGTGAGTTTGTTTGAACAAAACATCTAATAACTCCCAAGATCAGACCTGGGTTTTACCAATATGAAAGGAGTGCATGAACAAAATTTCCCAGGGATACCAACATTTATCCAAGAGATGGTGTATAACAGATGTCCCTATTCTGTTGCTTCCTATTGATTTCTTCCTGCTGTTTCTAGCCTTATATTTTTTCCACAGCTCGGGGGAATCTAATATCCATTCTTTATGGTGGAACGGGCCGCCATTGTATGGAACTGTGCAATAGTCTGTAGATGGCTAAGGAGTGTCCTATGGAGGGAGCAGATGCTTAGGAAGAAGTCCTGTTGTTGGAAGTGGCCCATGCATGCTAAGCCCTCTGCTACAGACCTACAAGGGGCAAAGAGAAGAATTGACCATTTGCACAGACACACCCCTCCCTGAGGGGAGACAAAGGGCTGTAGACTGGAGAAGACGACTCCAGTTGAAATCCCAGCTCACCATATGATTCAGCTATTCCACTCCCAGGTATCTTTCCAAAGGGACTGAAATAGGAGAATTACAGTAATATCTGCATATCCATGTTCATAGCAGCACAATTCACAAAAGCCAAGTTATGGAACCAACCTAGGTGTCCAGCAACAGATGAATGGATTACAAAATTATGGGATTTACACACAATGGAATTCTACTCAGCCATAAAGAAGAACAAAATTATGTCATTTGCAGGAAAATGGATGGACCTGGAGAACATTATCTATCTTAAGTGAGATTAGCCTATCACAGAAAGTGAAGGGTCATATGTTTTCTCTAATATGTGCAAGTTAGGGAGTAATTGGGATACCAGAGGGACTCCAGATAATGGAGGAGAATCATCAGTGGGCCCGGGAGGTGGTCTAGGGGAAGAGGAAGGATCATTGAAGGAATTACTTCCATCAACATTATGTACATATGTGAGAATACCAATGTCAATCTCAATACCCTGTATGGGGAAGGGGGTCAAATGGGGAGAGAGCCAGGGAAGCCCACCAAGTGCTGTGTGCACATATGTTACTATCACTATGATTTACATTATGATGTGAGACTATAATGCACCAGTAAAGTATATATATATATATATATATATATATAGAGAGAGAGAGAGAGAGATAAAGAGAGAGACCCCTGCTCAGACACTTGCCACATACACCAGTTCCTTACCTCCCGGCACCTCTGTTTCTTTAACAGTGGGGTGTGTACTGCATATGGGGTGACACATGGGAGATGCTCAAGGGCCCATCTTTCAAGATCTAGCAATGTCGTCTTACAGATTTTGAATGCATTCTCAGCTTTAAACTTCCCATCTCCACAAGTACACTCATACTGATAGGGCATGCGACTCGTGTTTTAGGCTGGGGCATTCGCTCACTTAGCCTGGAGGTGACCTGAGAAACAGAGCCTCCCTCCGGAGGGGACGGAGCAGCGAAGAGAGCTTTCAGACAGCTGGATGGTCCCCTGTTGCCACAAAGAGCCTAAGACTCCCTTTCCTGAAAAGTACATTTTTTTGTTTTTGTTTTTTATTTTGTTTATTGTCTCTCACCAAGGTGGCAGGATGATCTCCCAAGTAGCTGACACCTAGTTGGGTGTGGTGATGCACACCTGTAATCCCAGTACTTGGGAGGCTGAGACAGGAGGATCGAAGGGTTGAGGCCAGCCTCAGCAATGTAATGAGACTATCAGCAACTTCTAAGCAACCTAGTAAGACCCTGTTTCAAAATAAAAAAATAAAATAGGGCTGGGGGTCTACCCTAGGGCCACACCTCCAGTTGTTGTTTTTTTTTTTTTTTTGAAACAGGGTCTCACTAAGTTGCTAAGGGTCTTGCTAAATTGCTGAGGCTGGCCTGGAACCTGCAATCCTTCTGTCTCAGCCTCCCAAGTACTGAGATTACAGGAGTGTGCCATCATGCCCAGCTTCTCTCTCCTACTTTTTTTTTAATCTGTCATTTTATCTTTACTAACCTCTCCTTGTGTCTACTGTAACGGACTGGTGACTTTATACCTCTATCAGTACATTTTTAAACTGCAAATCATTTGTAAACTGTGAAATAAGTGGAGTGGATGGCAGACAGCACTTTTTAAATGAAATAGACTAGCCTCGATAAAAACAGAAAATAAAATATGAACGTATATCATCTACAGAAATGATAAGTCTTCTCTTAACACTAACTTTTGGAGCACACGTGTGTATTCTGAGTTACCAAGTAAAATATATTTATTAGGAGGGATCACCTACAGGGCTGTTTGATAGCCACTGACACAATCCATCCTGGCCTTCCTACAGAATGCTCTACAAGGCAGCCGGGCAATTCTTTCATTGCACAAATCTGATGTCACTGCAGTAGTTTCTCCCACCGCCACTACTGGCCCCGCTCCAACCCCCATTTGGTTTTGAACATATTCACTCTCTTCTGAGCTCCAGTTTCCCAAGCCTTCTTTCAGCTCCTTCTGATTTCCATGTTTATTCATAGAAAAAAAATGGCTTGAACTGTCCCCTTTGTTTTCTTCCTTTAATTGCCTAACACCTACTATGCATCTTGATTTATATTCCAGAACACATTTGTACTTGTATGATTTGTTTTGTTTTTTGCTTTTCGGCTTTTTGTTTTGAGTTGTTTGTTTTTATGGTACGGGAGATTGAAATCGGGAGCATTCTACCACTGGGCTACACCTCTAGCCCTTTATTTTTTTTTTTTGTTTTGTTTTGAGACAGATTCTCTCTAGGTTACTCAGAGTCTTGCTAAGTTGCTGAGGCTGGCCTCAAAACTGTGATCGTCCTGTCTCTGCCTTCCAAGTATTAGGATTACAGGTGTGTCATCACACCTGACTGAATTTTTATATATTGTATACGAAGTTTGGTCGATGTCTGTCTTCACCACTTGACACAAAGGTCAATGAAATCAAGGACTATGATTTTACTCCCCCTTTTATCTCACTCTTTGGCATACAATCTGGCCCTTTTTAATATTAATTAGATAAATTTGAATGTGAATCCCATATCTGACAATTACTGGTTATATGAGTTCAAGTCATTATTTTCATTGAGAGTTTAAATTTAGTCTGTAAAATAGGGGCAATAGCACCTGTCTGGGTTACAGTGAGAATTAATATGATTAAAGTAATAATAGAAAGTTATAATGCTAAGTTATTGTTTGATGAATGAATGTATGATATAATTTCTCAAAAGACCCAGTTTTTCTGGTGGCAAAACAATCCTTCTCAGTGTTTCTCAGTCTCTACCTCTGACCTTCTTGACTTTTGTTGGCAAGAGTAGATTTTATCAGGGTTCCCTTTAAATGAGGCACCAAATCCAAGTATACCCAGATACTTGGTCAGCTCAATAGCTCCCAAACTTTCACTGATTTTGTAACCAACACCACATAGCTTAACACTGACTTGGTCTTTACTTAACATCATTTTTCTTCCTCGGGCCATAAGTTCCTCGAGAGCGGAGTCTATAGACTCCGTTTTGTACATATTTTGTCATTTTCCCATCACCCAGGATGAAAGGCAGCCTAGGAGATTAGACAAAGTACAAGATGAGACTCACACACCCCTTCATTTTACCATTTGGCATCTGAGTGACCCGCAGCTAATCTCTTAAGTTTCTAAGCCAGTGATTCTGAAACATGGCTGCCCATTGGGATCGCCTGTCTTTTTCATTAGTATTTCTTAAAAATCTAACTCCTGGCTCCCGCCACCAGACATTCTGATGTAATGGGTTCTGGTCGCCGCCTAAGTGTTGGGATTTTTGAAAGCTCCCCTCGGGGAATCTACAGCCAAGTTTGGAAACCATTGCTCTAAATCACAAATTCTCCTTTCTGGCAAACAGTGGTGGGAATAGTCTCAGTTATAGACTGTTAATGAGATACTTACACAAGATTGTAGATGGTAAAGGGGCTTTGCACATTATAAATGATCAGAGAACAATAGTTGCTGTTGTTACTTGGAAGAAGTAGAAAGAGTAATGCAGAGTCACAAGGAATCAGATGGTAGAGTCAGGACTCTCCTCGGTCTCGCTGATGATAGAGCATATTTAGAACCCTTTAAATGTCAGTCCAATTTCTGTACATCTGGAACATTTTTCTGACATGTATAAAGCACCTCACTGCAGAAGCATCTTTTATTTGGATTTACCTGCAAGTGACACAGACACCTGCCTCTCCCATCTCACAAACCAAAGGTACAACACGTCCTGTGAGTCGAATAACTACTTCGGAAAACTTTTGCAAGACCTTCAGCATTTACGGGGCTAACTAGAATACTTGTGGAGAAAATTTCGATATCAAGTTGCATCTGAGCCTTTGAAACTATTTTGGGTCAGCTACACAGCAGAAGTTGGAGGCTGGCAGAGAGCCCTCAAACTGGGCCAAAAATAAACCAAAGACCATTATAAAAATGCCTGAAGTGCCAAGTGCATGAGATGTTAAAATTGCGACATAATGGAGTAAAAATTTACAAAAGAGGCTCTCCAATGGTGGTGCTAAGTGCTCCAACCCGGAGAAAGACAGTTCATGGGGACGAGTCTAGAGAATACACAGAGCCCCTGGAAAGTCGCCTTCCAGACGTCTCTGAGTGCCCACCAGCCAAGGCTGTTTACAATTTATTACTCACCAGGAGTCAAGAGCATTAATTCCCCCTACCCCGTCCCCCTCAGAGAACACGGGCTGGAGAGCAAGGAGACAGGGAGGAGTTTTCATAAAAATTAATTGGGCCTCTCAGCTTTTCACCATATTCAGCAAAAGTTTGTCTAGTTGCCATGTTCCTTACTTGTTCTTCCCTCAATATTCAGGCATTCCACAACGCACTCGGGCGCATCAACTCGTTATTTATGGTCTTATTTTCTGAGCCCCAGGAAAGGTGGTGATATATGCTCTGTGCAGCCTTGCAGAGGAGAATTTCTGGAAGGGTAGCAACGAGCACTGGGCTTCTCCCTCCTGGGTCTGCCCCACCTGCCACTCTCAGCTCCCCCTCCGCCAGTCCCTTCTCACCCTTCTTTTCCCCAATTAGGAACTGCTACCGATTGCACATGGACTGATTTATGCATGGCTAGGGACCAGCTCGACTCCCACTGATGGTCTAAAAGAAGAGTCTGTTCTATGTCAGAAATCCTTTGCGCGGAGTCCAACTTTTTTCTTGGAAATAGCTTCTTTTGACCCAGGCCCATGATTTTTGTAGGTTTGAATTCTGTGTGCCTGAGGCAAAGTCTGTCAACATTTTCTTTGTGTGACTTATTCAGAGTACAGCATGTTACCGAAGTGTGCAAAGATTTGGGGGAATCTATCTATCGTTCCGTGCTAGGAGAAAGCACAGAAAGAAATGGGTGGGAAGAGGCGAAGGGCTTGATGAGCACTTACTAAGGGCTTTGTGCTGTTGTCAATTTTTGCAGTGCTGGGGGTTGAACCCAGGGCCTTGTGCCTGGTAGGCAAGGGCTCTCCGGCTGAGCTAAAGCAGATATGAGGGTCTATCAAACTATTTTTGAAGTTCTTGATGTCAAAATAGCAGATTTAATTTTGTGTTCTTTGTTCAGGTGAACAGCCTCAGCAAGGCACCCAGGGCTGCTAAGATCCAGAGAGTGGATTAACGGGCCCGGAGCCAAGCCATTTCACTCCATAACCCTGCACTGACCCCTGGCTGGAAAGATCGAGCTGAGGAAAGGTCGCAGCACAACTTTGCACAAGACCACAAGCTCAGTTGTCCCTACAGATGTGTCCGCTTGTGTATGTTACGCTGGCCTTTGGACAGGCTAGCAGTAGGGCTGGCAGTGGGTCTTGGTAGGCTTCAGATGGACAAGGGCTATTTTAATCTGTTCACATAACAGGGAACGTGAGGCCTCAATGCTCAGGCGATACCCACTTGTGCAGCAGACATTCAAAGAAAGTGATTTGCTCTCTAAAAGTGGCAAATTGATGAGTCTAGACAGAAAGTAAACTATGAAAAACTTAAAAGACGCTCATCTTTTCCTTCCTCAAAATCTTTTTTGGATGCTTCATCAATTACCAATTCTTAAGCCAGGCATGGTGGCGCATGCCTATAACCCAGTACTTGGGAGGCTGGGACAGGAGGATTGCAGGTTCGAGGACAGCCTCAGAAACCTAGCGAGATTCTCAGCAACCTAGTGAGACCCTGTTTCAAAACAAAAAATAAAAGGGGCTGGGGGTATAACACGGAGATAAAATGCCCCTGGGTTCAATCTCCAGAATCAAAATAAATATATAAATAAAATTTTTTGTTTTGCAGTACCAGGGATTGAACCCAAGGGCGTTCTACCTCCAAGCTACACCCCTGGCCCTATTTTTTATCCTTTATTTTGAAACCGGGTCTCACGAAGTTGCGGAGGGCCTCACTTACTAGCTGAGGCTGGCAGTGAACCCTGATCCTCTGGTTTCAGCCTCCCAAGTACTGGGATTACAAGCATGCACCACCACACCCGGCAATAAATATTTTTTAAGAAAAGCCCAAACGAAGGCTCTGGACCCAAAATTCCTTGATGTTATCAGAAGATATCCAGGGGCCTGTGAGGTGAGATAGTGAAAGAGGTAAGATTTATCTTTCAGGCCCATCCCCTCCTCGTTTTCCTTTCGCATCTTCCCTACCTCTCAGGGTTATTGCAAAATTTAAAAAGAGGTAAAGTGCTGGGGAAATGATGGGCTCCTGTGCAAATATAAGCAATTGTTCACCTTCTTGCTATCCTTGGTACTCATTCTCATCTTCTTTTCATGTCGCCTGTCCCGCTCCACCCTCATGAGGTGATGAAACTGTTGCCTGGCCTCTGGGCTTTCCCTGCGATGCCAGAGCCCTTCCAGGCCTTTCCTGACCCCTTGTTCCTCCATCAAAGCACACCACTTCTAACCACGGCTCTAAGCTGCTGAAAAATTTCATTAACGTCAAAAATGTGTGTGTCTGTCTGCCTGTCTGCTTGTCTATCTGTCTGTCTGTCTGTCTGTTTGTCCATCTGTCCATCTATGTGTGTGCTTATGAGAATGAGTATGTAGCCAGGCATAGTGGCATGAGCCTGTAATCCCAGTACTTGAGAGGCTGAGATAGGAGGACCGCAGGTTCAAGGCCAGCCTCAGCAACTTAATGAGACCCTGTTTCAAAATAAAAAGGGCTGGGGGTATAGCTCAGAGATAGAAT